>CAVMBE010000040.1:0-251686 GCA_963674455.1 Lecanosticta acicola | reverse complement strand
TAGAAAGAAGGTATATATGTCTCCGCTTAGCTAATAGACGCTAGTCCCACCTAGTCGTCACTTCCGTAACAGTGGCCACTGGCAATAGAGGGCACAAGGAGCGGCCCTTCCCGTCGGTACGAGTACGATTCCGAATGCGAGAAACGCGACTCATGTTCCCTCGCTCCTGCACCACGAACACGAAACCTCACAACAACATCTGCGTCAACTTCAACACGCATCACACCCATCGCACGCGCATATCATATATTGCGGACTTGCTCAGCTCACAACTTCTCTCTGCTCTCTGCGTGAAGCACAGTAAATTGCCAACATGCCTGGAGGCGGTGCGAAGAAGCGAAAGAACATCAAGCTCGCCCAGGAGAAGCAGGCTGCCAAGAAGGCTGCGAAGAAACAAGAGCAATTCGTGGCTTCCCTTCCCAAGATCACAGAGGTAAGGTCGGTAACTGTAGCCAGGCCAGGTAGGTACTGACAGAGAACGGTAAGGATGATCTCCTCAACTTCCAGATCAAGCACTTTGGCGATGACACACGACCCGCCGAGTGGTTCATTTCCAAGGAGCGCGCCTTGAACTTTGCGGATGAACAGGTCGAATACGAGAACGACCTGGGCTACTATCCGGACGGCGTCAAGCGCACTCTCACCGACGAGCAGATCGCCATCTTCCGCCGCCGGGAGCTGTACGAGATGCAGCGCGACCAGCAGCGTGCGAGAGAGGAGGCCGCAGAGGAGCGCGCGCAAGACGGAGACGAGCCTCGCTCACCAGCCTCCGATGTCTCCGAGCTGGAAGACGATCTACTGACGTATGCTGCTGCCAACTTCAAGAGACCGTCGCCCACGCCGCCGCCAGCTGCTGAAAACGCCACAATGTCCCTGTCCACGCCTAACCCTGCCACTGCCAATGGAGATCGTCGCCCGTCACAGCAGACTCGAAGCGACATGGCGGAGTCCTCTGCATCCTGGAAGCAACGCCGCTCTCAGCAAGAAGTGCCCTACTCCGAGAGACACAAGCGGAAGTGGGAGTCCTACGTCACGCGTGTCGATGATGTTGAAGGCTCGATGACCCACCGCCGCCTGGCGCGAGAACTCGACAACCAGCAAGACGAAAAGGTCGAGATGGACTACTGAGCTCCTGACGGCAACGTCAGAGCTTACTGACCATGGAACAGGACCAAGTTGTCAGCGAGAATCTGCAAGACACCGACGGCATCAAGTGAGTAAAGCTTGTCCCACAACCCCAGTGCATTTGATATGATGAGAAAACCTTGTCATCCTTAGACGGAAAGCCTCTCAAGTACCTGTGCTAGGGTTCGGCTTTCGGGCACTTACCCAGTCGGACCTTGAGCCGGCTGCTGTCGACTGTCTAATCTTCTCTCTGACAAAAGCATCACCTTCACTTCACGACTGCAATATACGTAACTTGCTGAGACGATACTGATCTCGGACATAGTGAACCAAGCGGCCCCAAGGAAGGCCGCCACGTCATTTATGACTGCGATAAGCATGCGCGACCGACGTCCCGGTTTGCGTTTCCCGGCCCTTGGACGTCCGACCGTGGCAATCGCTGCATTTAAGGCCTTTTTCCCGAAGGCATGACGGCGAGAAGCGGTGTAGGCCATGGGTATTGTTGGAAAGCCGGCATAGCTGTCTGTGGAGTGCGATTGGGCATGTTGGGATCGCCAGACTGCATGTTGAAAGTGCTGTTGGGTCACTCAGGGCGCTTAGATGGGCCGAAGAAGAGATAGAAATCCCAGTAACGAGTCTATGCCTCTTCACTTTCCAGAATGATTTCTAAGATGAGAGCAAAGGTGCAATGAAACGGAGAAGTGTATTTCTGATTTTAAAAGTGTTGGGATAAGAGGAGGAGGAGGAAAGGGATCACCTCTTCTCCAAACCTATTCTACCCTTCAAGATATCATCATGTGCCTCCATCACGACCCGCGGCCCAATATAGCCACGATTCCGTTTCCAGAGATAGCCGAGAGCGAGGAGGAACGTGATGCCAGCAAACATGACACTCGTCCAATTCATCGCCTGCGCATTCGCGACGGGATACGTGTACGGGAACATGTACAGCACGTTGAGCACGACGATGTAAGCCGACGCGACGCCCATGACGATGTAGCCCCAGGCGCCGGGCATCCAGAAGGGGCCCGGCGGGACGTGCCTTCGCGCGGTGAGGAGATGGGGCAGGATGGCGGCGAGGTAGGACAGGGTGGTGAAGACGGTGAAGATGCTCACGAAGGCCTGGAAAGCCGTGGCGGAGGCGATGTAGATGCAGCCGAGGAGGGTGCCGCCGACGCCGCAGAGGACTTGGGCGTTGAAGGGGTTGCGGAAGGTTGGAGAGATTTTGCCCACGAAGCGGGGGAAGGGAGTCGCGTCGTCGCGGCCGAGGACCCAGAGCATTCTGCCCGCTGTGATCCAGCCTCCGGGGACGGTGATGAGGATGTCGAAGAAGTACAGGAAGAGGAGAGCGAACGTTCCTGCGTTTGAGCGTGTTGCCTGCTGGAAGATGGCGGCGAGAGGGAGCGCGGTGATGTTGCTTTGGAAGACGGCGTCGAGGTCGGTGATGGCATATAGCTGCGCGAGAGAGGTGAGCCTTGACAGGGTACCAAGACTTGGAGGGACACTTACCACTGCAATGTAGAAGACAAACGTCGTCGCGAAGCCCACGAGCATCTGCGCAGCGATACCCTTGGGAACGTTGACCTTGGGCCGCGGAACCTCTTCGGAGATATGGCAGACCCCATCTGGCGTTCCGATGGCATACGCGCCGTTGATCGTGCCCATCAGGAAGACCAGACCATTGCTGGACCACCCGGTGAGGTTTTGCCATTCGGACCAGACAAAGCGGTCCGAGGCATACCCGGCCCCGGTCTGAGAAGGCATAATGGCGCATACCAACACGGTGACCAAGACGAGTACCAGGCAGAGGGCACCGGAAAGCGTAGCGAACTTGGCAATGTACCGCTGTCCGAAGCAGACGATGGCCGTGTCCAGCCAGATGATTGCCAAGTACGCGATGAAGATCTGCCATCGCTGGGGGACAAAGTCGGGATGATAGACGGTGTACATGGCGATGATGGCATTGGCGGCGAAGAGGGAAGTGGAAGCGGCGCCGAAGATCCAGGCGATGCAATTCCACCAGCCGGCGAACCACGAACAGACTCGTCCATATCGCGGTCCAGGAGTGACGGAGGCCCAGTGGTAGACATTCGCAGAGCTCGGGATGGCCGACGACAGCTCCGCGAGGCCAGCACCGATGAAACCGTAGAATATCGTCGCCGCGATCAGGCCGTAGAGGACTCCCGGGCCACCACCGTTGTAGAGACTGTCTCCCCGTGCTTCAGCAAGGTGTCTGTCCATTCAAGGAGGGGGAGGGGGATGACTTGCGCTAGAACGAGCGATCCACCACCAGCAGCCCAGGCATCATCCGATATGAGCGCCAGCGAACATACCGACCAGATTCCGAAATTCCGATCGAGTTCCTGGACATGACCACTCGCGTTCACCAGCTCTTCCACACCAAACCCCTCCTGATCGACAGCGGACGAGACATGCTTCTCCTTTTCATTTCCCACCATTTTCCTCGCAAGACGTCTTTCTTAAGAAATGAGAATGTAAGAGAGAGAGAGAGAAATACGAGAGCCGCTGGAGAGAGACACTTATACTCCCTCATGCCTACCTACCACGTCTCAACCCGTCCTGCTAGACACGCGATGGATGCAGCATGCAGGATGCAGATGGCTTCATGCGTGGGCATGCCCAGACGGAGCACATCACATATCAAACCAATCTATGGCTGCTGGTGGCGTCGTAGGGATTGGCCATTGATAAGTTGGGACGTGGACAGGAAAGACGGGCTGCTGGGGCGAGATGCGATACGACGTGCAGCGACATGCATGGTGGAGGTGCAAGCTCCGGATATGTACCAAGAGGACTGGAAGCTGCTGCTTAATAAAGGTAGCGGCGCGCGGGGAGACGACTTAGGCGGAACCTTATTAACCAATTCTCCCATGCGCACTATGGAAATCTACCTAACAGCAAGAAGCAACGACAACGATCCGCAACAATTCCGAACACACAGCATCGCATAGCCCATATCGAACGCCTTCAACAAGTAGAATATACCTTACCTTCGATCCTCAACAGCGCCATCCATTCCAGACACACGTCGCACTGCGAAAGCAGACAGACGACTTCACCTCCTTGTTGCGCGTGACCGACCGACGTCCTGGAGACTGGGAGAATCATAGGAGGAAAGGATGGAGAGCATGGCGCAGAGATGGACCAGAACAAGATAGCGCGAGGGATGTTGTGATTCGTTGGCATTCCACGCGTGGAACAGTCACACAATAGAAGAGATGGCAGACTAGAGAAAGGAGCATTGATTGCCATGGATAAGAATTACTTGGCGAACATACTCTCCGTAACGCTTTAGAACATCTCCCATGTGAGGTCTTCAAGAAAAGTATAAGACACGATGAAAGAGAATGAAAGACCCATTACGATGCCGAGGTGCTGGTAATCAAGAAGCCCGCAAGTACACAGCAGTGGCAGTGCCCTCCGGCATGATCGCAACGCACTGTGCTGAGATTTTATGTCATCGAATCGTGCACATCTCGCATCGTGACGGCTAGCTAGAGGCACGTAGGGTGGATGTCAGCTTGGTCGTGCTCTGAGAAGAATGCCGGACTTACAGTTTGGTTAGAGCCTTCTTCGACTTCGCCTGGGAACACGGGAGAAGCCGCAGAATAAGGAGAGTAGCTAGGCGAATGCGTCGACGAGGGATTGGCCAAAGACCCAAAGATCAACCTGCGGTGGCATTTCACGAAGCAAAGGGGCGGAAAGAGGAAAGTTACCTATTGATATTCCGACGAGCGCAAGTCAGCGATACAGTTCCCAGTCCGCACCAGCGCACTCCACCGACGGCCTCATATTTTGGAAAGAGCAGGAGTCGAACACTGCATTTGCAAGTTGAATGGTACTAGGCTGAGAGAATTGCCCACCCTGAACCAGTAGAGAGAGGTATCTGGTCAGAGCCCCTTGCTGTTCTACCATTGAACTATCTCCCCGAAAAAGAATGTTGATGGCTATGAGTTGGAGAGCGCTGGAGTCGAACGCAGCATCTGCAAGTTTGGAATGGTACTGGACTGAAAGATGCGCCCGCCCTGGATCAGTAGGGAGAGGTTTCTGATCCAGGACCCCTTGCTGTTCTACCATTGAACTAGCTCTCCTGAAAGAGTAGTAGCCCATGAAAAGCGGTGCTGTGAGGTCGATTAGTCCATTGCGAAAGGCACGGCAAACCATACCTTCCAGAGGACGCGCCCCGTCTCGCTTGTATTGTGCTTTATCGATAGCAACGTGAGACTATAATGGAAGTCAGTCGGAGCTGAGACATGAAAAGAAGGGAAGACAAACCTTTTCGGAGAGACGCAGGGAGGTGCAGTGCACGTGTTGTCGGGGCTGAAAGCACGCAGTCTGAGGCCGTGCTCGGGGACCGATGGGGAGGGCGGGCGTCGAACTCCGCGTCTGCAAGTTGAGATGGTACTGGGCGTGAAAAGAACTTGCCCACCCTGATCTGGTAGGGAGAGATATCCAAACCAGGGCCCCTTGCTGTTCTGCCGTTAAACTACCTCCCCGAAAAACAGGTCACAGCTATGGGACTTGTGCAGAGAGGCTGTGATGAAGTCAGCTGCAATCAGGAGGAAGGGTAGACGGACCTCGGAGGCCCAAGAAGGCGACGGCGATGCTGAAGTCGGTGGCGCGCAGTTTATGGTCATGCCCGGGACCGCTGAAGGAGGCAGGACTCGAACACTGCATCTCGGAGTTCAAGGAGCAAGGAAAGCAATAAAGAAAGCCCAATGCCGCCCGGGTAGCAAAGAAAGACTACCCAGTCTCCCTCCGTGTGCTACCATTGCACCACCCCTTCGGAAAAAGAAGCGATTGCCGTTGTTGGCTGGTGGGAGCAGGAGTCGAACTCTGCGTCTCGGAGCTTGTCTGGAGCGAGGAAAGCAATAATGAAGGCGCAATGCCGCCCGGGTAGCAAAGAAAGACTACCCGGTCTCCACTCCGTATGCTGCCGTTGCACCATCCCACCGAAAGAAGCAGAAGAGTACACCGGCGGAATCTCTGGCGAAGTGTCAGTCCATGGAGACGATTAGGGAACGGAGAGCTCACTTGAATACATGCCGCGCATGTCACTGGTCCCGCAGAGGGCTGGCGAGGGCGGGAGTTGAACACCGCGTCTGCAAGTTGATGGTACTGAGATCAAGAGAGACGATCTCACTGTGCATGGTAAAGACAGATTTCCATGACACAGCCCCTTGCTGTTCTACCATTGAACTATCTCTCCTATATATATTCATTCAGGGAAGTGGCACATGGGGCAAGAAGTGCGTGAAGGAGTCAGTAGGGGCGTGGTATCACGATGGGGGTGGGCAAACCTCTGTCCATCCAGATGAAGACCGGTTGTGAGAATGCTCCGGACACACAAAGTCAACCGGTCATGTGACTTCTTCAGCAGAGTCCGCCCGGTCGCACTGTGCTCGGTCGCAATCTGCTCGGTCGCAATCTGCTCGGTCGCAATTTGCGACCAGCATGTCGCTACCGCCTGGAGGAAAGTCAGCTCTGCTCAGTGGGTAAAGTGATCAGGGACGATGAAGGACTCACCAGGGCCGACCCTCCACACCGCGGTGAGATTGTTCTGAAGGGATGCAATGGAGCCTCAAACCCTTGGCGTGCCCAACTCCGCCAGGCTGAAAAGCCCGAGACTTACGAGTTGAGGAGCTGCAGTTGTTTACAGTCGTGCCCAGGACTGGGACGCAGTTTCATGTCGGTGGCCCGGGACCGGAGCCATTCTCGGCTCGAGGGCTGTCGCACATGTCAGCATCGCTCAGAGTGCACAGGTGGAAGACATGACTTGCCTTTCATAGCCCTCCATAGAGCTGTGAGGTTGTTCTGAGGGTCGCACTGGAGCCTCAAACCCTTGGCGTGCCCAACTCCGCCAGGCTGAAGAGCCCGAGACTTATGAGTCGAGGAGCTGCAGTTGTTTACAGTCATGCCAAGGACTGGGACGCAGTTTCATGTCGGTGGCCCGGGACCGGAGTCGTCTTCGACTCAGCAGCTGGCCAAAAATGTCAGTGATGCGCAAATGCAGAGTGTGGAGTGGCACTTACCTTGCGATCTGGCGCAAGAGACCAGGGAAAGTCGCGCAGAAGGCGAATGCCTATGGAAGCGCAGTGCCTATGGTGGAGGACGGCGCGCTATAGATAGCAAGTAAGCGGCACGGAAGTGAGTGGTGACAAGGGTGAGTGGTGAGGGAAGAAGGTTGTGGTGATGGAAGAGGAGGAAGTGAGTGGAGGGTGGGTGACGTGGGTGGGCGGCGATGAGGTGGATTGTTGATGATGAGATGGGTGGTGATGAGATGAGTTGGTGGTGGTGGTGGAAGGGGAAGAGAGGGGAGGGGACTCGGGAGGTGAGGATGAAAGACATACCAAGAGAGAAGATGCCTGAGGCATGCAAGCTGCAAGTGCCTCAGGCGCTTGTCCTTGCTTGTGCTGTTGCAAGGTTGAAGAAAGGAAGACCGAGTCGAGGCGAGGGCGGGCCGGTACTTATGGACGGATGGATTCTTCGCGAAACTGCGCCCCAAGAGCTCACAGAGGCGACAGCGAAAGCTCGTAACACCATCACCGGCCATTCTCAATGGCCGACCACCCTCCGTCCCCACCGCGAGCTCCGACAGCTCCATAGGGGAGCATGTGCCATGTGCGTGACACACCCACCATGAGCCTTACCAGCACACACACCTCCTGCGAACCTTCCAGAAGCAGGAGCATCGGTTACCATTACCACGAATCTCTCCATGGCTCACACACATACCTACGGAAAAAGTCTCGCATAAGCCTCGTCCATCTCCGCTCGCATGCCCCCTCGGTCCAAAAAAATCGACGACAACATCTAGAAAGAACCACCATCTCGCGCGAGGACGGGGCACGTACCTTACCTACCTTACCTTAGCATTGCCAATGGCGCCTGCACGAGAATCCGCCTGCCTTACATGGAAGCACACGCGCGCCCGGAAAAGGGGTCCAGGGCAGGGCAGGGCAGTCACGCCTCAGGTACGCTTCCATCCCCACCCAACCTCACGAGAAAAAGCTTCCACCGCTCTATACCTCGACTCATCCCGAGGTCCCAATGGCCTGGCTCAGCTGCTCTTCAGGGGGGGCGAAAAAGTTAAAAAAAAAAAAAAAAAAAAAAAAAAAAAAATCGGGTGGCTGGGGGGTTCTCTAGAAACGCGACCGACCCACTTAAGTGAATGGAAAAACGGCAACACACTGGGCAGCTTCAAGGTCCCGTCCCGTTCTCTGCTCGAGCCCGCTGCGCTGACCGGAGGGACTACACCGAATTTCTCGCAAATCCCTCGGCGGAGGTAGTAGCAAAGGTGCCGCAATTGGATCAGATGGGAGGTCGGCAGGCGATCCCTTTGGAGTAGGTAGTAGCTGGTTTTTCGCTACAAGCTGAAATTCAGGCATCCAGGCACCAACCTTAAATTCAGCTTTTTGAACGCAGAATTACTTACATAAGGTAGCCCCTGGGAAAATTCGCAGATGAGAAGCATTCAGAAACTTTTATGCTGCGTCAAGTCTCTCTCGAAATGTGTGCACGTAGATACAAGTCGTAGAAGATCGAAAATCTCAGGGGGCGGATGTACCGTAGTCTTGTGGTGGATATACCTTACCGATGACACAACATCAACAACAACAACAACAACAACAACAAGACGTTTTGAAAAAAGAAAGAAAGTAATCTGCGCAGTGCACTTTTCTTTGAAATCATAAAAGCCATAAAGATCATGATAACAGCCTTCCTACTTCTCGCGAGACCAAAAACTCCTCCTCCGCTTTGCCCCTCATCAAGCCATCCAAGCCCAAAACTTGCCCCACAGCGTCGTGGGCTCCGCCTCCTCAATCTCCACCGCATCCACCTCCTTGCGTCCCGAATCCAGATCCGCGTCCGCGGGATTCACGAACCGCGTGCGGTATACCACTTTGTGGCCGAGGTATAGTGCCACAAAGATGATGAGGGAGACGTATGCGACGAAGAAGCCGGATGTACTCCAGGGCATAAAGGCCGTGAAGCCGTTGGTGATGATGATGAGGACGTTGAAGAAGATGCCGTACCAGCTGAACCACGGTTGCCAGAAGGCTTTGTAGGGCAGTGTGTCGCGGGATTGGCCTCGGACGGAGAGGGCGCGCATGAAGGCGATGTGGCAGATGTTGATGCAGGTCCTGTAGGGGGGAGTCCATGTCAGCGCCACGGTATGGAAAGTGCGGAGGAGAGGTTGTCAAACTTACCAGACGATGAATCCGGCGATGGAAGTGATGTTGACGAACCCTGAATGCACCTGTCAGCTTCCAGCCATGTAAGTGGGATTGCAGGACGAAAACAGGGGACTCACAGTTGAAGACCTGACCACCGGACGAGGACTCGTTCATGAATCCCAGAAGGCCGAATGCGGCGGTGCAGGCCACCGCCAGGTACGGTACGCCCGAGGCAGAAGTCCGCTTGACCCAGTTCGGTGCGGCTTTCCCTTCAGCCAAGCCGACAAGTACACGGGAAGCACTGTAGACGTTGGAGTTGGCAGCGCTAAGGACAACGCAGAGCAAGACTGCATTGATGAGACCGGGGAGGACCTTGACACCAGCAAGATTCGCCGCGATGACAAGCGGAGAGGCGGAGGCATTGGTGCTGTCGGAAAGCAGGTGGGGATTGTCGTAGGGGATCAACAGGCCGATGAAGAAGACCGTGAAGACGAAGAAGAATAGGATGCGGTAGAAGGTCTTCTTGATGGCTGCTGGGACATTTTTGCGTGGATTGGCAGTCTCTCCAGCTGCGATGCCGACCAGCTCGGTTCCTTGATATGAAAACCCGGCCTGTATCAGCACGGCCCAGAAAGCGACAAATTTGGCTAGCGCATCGTTGTCTGTCACCAAATACGGCGCAAATGCCCCCGGATGGTCCCAGTACTTGAATCCAAGATATCCTCGGTGACCGGCGCCAGCATCGATGCAGATGGCAAAGATCAAGAACCCAACGACGGTAACGACCTTGATCGTCGCGAACCAGAACTCCAATTCTCCGTAGAATGAGACGGGGAGAAAGTTGACGCTAGTAATTACGAGCCAGAATATACCGATGAAGATACCGATATTGAGATCGGGTGCCCAGTACTGGATGATCAGACCACTTGCAGTGAGTTCAAGCGCGTAAGTGATAGCCCAAGAGAAGAAATAAATCCAGCCCATGGCGAATCCTAGACTCGGGTCCACGAAGCGGCTCGCGTAGGCTGTGAAGGCTCCGGAGACCGGGATGTAGGTAGCCATCTCGCCCAGTGCCACCATCACGGAGTAGACCAGCGTGCCAACGAATGCATATGCGATGAGCGCTCCGGCGGGACCGGCTGTCGAAAGGGCTGAGCCCGACCCGATGAACAACCCGGTTCCGATAGTGCCACCTAGAAACAAGTCAGTATGAATCTCGTCGAGTATCATGAGGATCAGTCTCGTGTATACCAATGGCAATCATCTGGAGGTGGCGCGATTGTAATCTGCGCTGAAGCTGGACGGTAGTCCCGGCACGGAACGAGTCCTGCTTCTCGACATCGCCGCCCTCCTGGGAGCCGGTATCGACAGCCTTCTCGTCATACTGCAGCTTGTCGACTCTAGGCCCGGCAGTCTTGATCTCCTCCATGCTCGAGTCCAGTCCCTGACCGTCTCCCGGGTTACGTCGTTCTTGCCGGATCGGAGAGGATCTTAGGGCCGACAGGTAGCTCGAAGGGGCAAGATATGTTCGTAGCTGTCTCGATTCAGCAGACCACGTGTCAAATGATGTGGTAGAGGGCGAATGAGCGCAAAGTAAATGAGCATTCCAGTGGAAGACAGCGAACGGAGAGGAAATGTCGACACCTGCCTTGCCCTTAACGGATATTTGTACGTAACCTGCGCGGTGCACAGTCACACAGAAGCAAAGGAGCATCCACTCTGGCAGACCCAGCGACCATCGGTCTTGCAGCGTTGGTGCGCTGCTAGCAGAATTTTCTTTGGGTGAAGTTGGAGATTCGAAGAAACCAGCCCATTGAGGCGGAGAACGGCGATTCGGCACGCTCATCGCGCCAGGCACGAGCGCCAAGCGAACCGGCAAGCGACGGCCTTGAGCCCTGATAGGGAACGCGTGCCGCGACGGTGACGATGTCAACATCACAGTCCATCGTTCCGTCAGCAGCTGCAATCATATTTTTGTGGCAATCCATCGACGGTGCCCAGCCTTATCAATCCGCCTCTTCGAACACGCAATGGGCCCCGTGGAAAATTCCGATTTTCTTCTCACGCCGCAGCTTGGTAACACCCCGTGCTGGACGAATGTCGTGCCGCATCCTCCTCTCTCACCAGGACGCGCGAACGTAACCATGTAGTGCGACGCAACTCATGGCATGATTCTGAAAGCTGGATGGATCTGAGGTTCTCGTGGTGCCTGCATCTTTACGCTGCTTGCTGGGTCCTGGCGCGTAGCGGTGAGACCTCTCCACATCAATACGCGCCCACGGTCCACTGTGGTTCGTGGTCACGAGATATCAGAGACGCTCGCTCTGGACGAACTCGACGCAGCGAGCGAAGGAGTATAAGATTGGCGTCCTGAGCGAATGGATATCGGAATGCGCGCCAGCTTTGTCTGCACCGTTGCTTGCAGACAGGATGCTGTATGCAGCTGGTTGGCTGATTGACCGGGAAAGACGGCGATGGCAGAGGAGATGGACTGGAAATTGGTGTCGATGAAGAGTGCAAGGTTGATTTTGAGGCTGGTCGAAGTCAAGACACGAAGCCAAGCATCACTCTCACAATGATTTCGGTTAGCCGGGCCGAAACCTTCACCACACCTCAGCTCCCGTCAGGTGAGGTAAGTCCTCTACCTTCACCGCAAAACTATCGCCACATTGCTGCTGCTCAATAATCAACTCGGCAAGCTTCTTCATTCTCACGTTACAGACGCTCCGGACAGTTCTGGTCTCGCTACCTCTGCCAAGACCAGGTGCTTCTCGAACCGATTCTCCTAAGACATTGGCGCTAAATGCACTGCATGTGACGGCCAAATTTACCCGGGAATTCCGGCTCGAGGCTTACTCGAATGGAGCACATGTCAACGCCGTCAAAGGATTCAACTGTAAATACAATCATTACATTATGCTGCAGGCTTCGAAAATGCTGCCGCTGCTGAGCTTCATCCTCTTGAGGGGCTTGCTCGCTGCTTTTGGCCGATATAGAACGCGCAACAGCTCATTTCTGCCTCCAATACCAGTCGGATCCAATAGCGTGTATTGGAATTGACATCAGATTTCGGACCCAGTCGACGGTCTAGCCTACGCGGTCGTATTACTTTCGCCAGCCGTTCGGCTATGGTCTGCCTACGAGCACACCCATGCGTAACGGAAGGTGGGCTTGTCTCATGAGTTCGCCCCGGGTAGGTCTCTGCATGAAGACGGGCTCTCGCCGGGTGATACGGTCGTTATCATGGGAATTGGCTCCACTGACATATGCTACAAGCTTACCGTACACCCGGAGACTACGTTGCGCTGCTATGCCAACTATCTCGTCTTTTCTGCCATCGATGAGCAGTGCTTGGGGGAGAGTGTTATCCATGCTTCGAAAGCTGTCGAGACGAAGCTCAAGGAGACGCATGGTGACTTCGACTTGCATCGTAGACTTCGAACCCACGGCAGAAAGTCTTTTCACCCGTCTGGGCTCAGTAGATCGTTCAGTCGCTCTCAAGTTGGCGGCGACAAACCAGCAAATCCGGGCTGAAAGGCAGGTAAGTGGAAATTCATACCCATGGTCCGCAGAACGCTGGAAGAGCATCCGGACAATATTTGATACATCTTCGTCGGAACGGACACCTACATCTTCTGGGAGACTACACCCGCGTTACTTGGAGCGTTGGACTGGACACATCCATTTTATCTGGGCGTGCAGATCTACATTGGTGACATTACCTACGCGTAAGGAGGTTCAGGTCCAATAGCATCAAGGACAGCATTGGAGATGGTGGTAAGACATTACATTGATCATAGCCACGACTGGGAGGACTTTACGACAGGCCACTGGGCTGGTGATTTTGTTCTTGGAGAGGCTTTAAGGACGCCGGCTCCCCTGTCACGCACGCCTGGCCTATTTTGCAGAGCGACAATATTGGCGATATTAATTACGGTCGCACGGACAACGACCATCGTCTCTGGTGCTATCCTACCGTGTCTTCTCATCATCTCGCTCCCCCTGTCATAAGGAATCTCTGGGACTTCGAAACAGTCGTGGTTGATGAGTGATGGAAAGATGAACTTTTACCCTACTCTCTTCATAATCTGCACACTTGAGCTGACATATTCTATTACCCCCGAGCTAGCATCCTACGACACAAGGACGTCTTCGGGGAGTACATCCTTCCTCGAGTATTACGCCCTCGTACGGCCTGGAACCACCAAACCACCACTACGATCAAGGATCAAGGCCCAGTGGATTCTCTAGAGGATTGCCGCGCTCTCTGTGAAAAAACCCGCACGCATCTGCAGTCCTCTACGAAACATTGACGGAAGGTGTCGAACAACATCTCGACCCAATCCGGGCGATGGTTCTCGCGGCTTTGACGACGCTGGCTGGATTTCCGAGAGAGAGAGAGAGAGAGAGAAGGCGCGGTTCCCACGAGAATGCAGAGTCTGGCGGAAAAGAAGAGGGCTGGCCGGCTATCATGAAGCGTAGAACTCACGGCATCCAGGACATTCCGCGGACCCCCGAGTCCGTGTTCCGGATAGGATCTCATGCCACTTTGCGACTAGACCTAGAAATCTAGACGCCATTACAACGCAGGCAGCTGGAACTACAGGACCTGCAGAGGGCATGTGCGAAGCACACGAGAAAGCCACATATTCGCCGCCATTGCAAGTTGCGGACAATCATGCCTCCAAGCTCCAAGACGCGCCAATCGCAGAAGAAGAGCTCGGGATCCGAGGAATGTTCGGCCAGGAAAGACACTTCTTGATTACTGCATCCCATCCGCACGGCTCGAGCGGAAGATCAAGATCACCAAGAGTTTTCCGCACACCTTTGCTCGTTCTGACGCATCCAATGTTCCAAATCCAGCGACGGAGAAGGGCGTCGATGCTCGTAAGATCCGACGAAAGCATTCGATGCGTTGTATATCATCGACCATTACAGCTATGCAATTTACTATACAAAAAATCTTACACTGCTTCTCGATTCGACTGTTTCTCGATTCGACTGTTTCTCGATTCGACTGTTTCTCGATTCGACTGTTTCTCGATTCGTCTGTTTCTCGATTCGTCTGTTTCTCGATTCGACTGTTTCTCGATTCGACTGTTTCTCGATTCGTCTGTTTTCTCGATCCGAAAAGTCTGTCGTTCACAATAAGTCCTCCACAAATCCAAGCTCCTCCCTGCGATCATCCACCGCACGCGCATACTCCAATACAACACGCCAGAAATACAGCACCATATCCTCCTTTCTCAAGACCTGTTGCGCCCACTCCCTACCGGCGTCAGCAATAGCCTTCGCTTCCGCATCGTGTCCCTTCCTCGCTTTCACCTTCCCTTCTAACTCTTCGGGCGGCGTATATCCGATAAAATACTCCGCCAAACCCAGGAAATCCATAAAAGTATTGTCCATAGGCACGAAATGTTTCCAGGCGTAAAGTCTCGAAGTCGTCCATTCCGCCCATATGGTCGCCTTGATCGGCACGGAGTCTGAATCCATAAAAGATCGGAATCGGCCGGAATATCCATGTCCATCTATATCGGGAAGGAACTTGTGTTCGTACATCTTCTCCATGGGCACCGACTTATTTGCAGCATCGTACCAATGCATATTATAGGCGCACATGATATTTTGCGGGTCTGCGAGAAAGTCTTCCTCGGTCCAGTGTTCGTGATGGCAGGTAAGAGTGGTGAACGCCACGTCTGAAAAGTCTGAGATCCAGCGAGAGAGGTCGGAGGGACTCGTGCCCGTGGATGTTGCTCCTAAGGGGTAGGTCTTTGGGTCCGGCAGTGGGATATTGTACGGCAGAGGGGGTTCGTTGCCGGGGACATGAAGTGGTGGATTGGGCGATTGTTCTGTCGTGCCTACCTGCGTACCGTTGCAGAGACTCACGAACCGATGACGGTGGAAGCGAGTCCAATTCGTCTCGTTGTTCTCGCCTCCGCTTGCTCCACCTCGCCAGAAGACCTCATCATGCTTCTCATTCCATATGGTCTTATCGGCACTGAAGTAGACCTCTCCCCAAGACGTCGCGGGAGGAATGACGATATCATTGTTCGATCCCTGAACCTTTCCGGCGGAGAAAAGGGGGAAGAATTGGCGAGTGACAAGCCTGTCCAGGTCATGCGGCCGCTTCCAGTGCATGTGTGAACTTCGGATGCTGTTGGCGAAAAAGCCATGCAAGTTGCGAAGATCCGGTACTTCACATGGAGATCTGGCAGCGGTCCAATTGCTAACGAAACCAGCGACCAGATGAGCGCCTTGTTTCGACGGAAATCTGGACGGCGTGGTCAAGTCGGTATCTTGGACGAGATTTCGAGCGTCGCTGGTGGGAGGGCATGTATCGCGTACGAGCAGCCAGAGGTTCTCTTCTGATGGGAAGTCCTCGAAGACGTCGAAAGTAGCATCTGCCGGAGGCGGATATGACGAGTAATCCTGTGTCATCTTGTCCGCCGGGCGAATGGTTCGTGTAGTGGCTGCCTTCTCCATGTAGCCATTGATCTCCTCCCAGGGCACGAAGATGTGAGCTTTGTCGTCTGTATTCAAAGGTATATCAACATCCGGGAGCGAATTTGACGGAATTTGTGCCAGCATTTTGTGCCAGGACATGTCCCTGGAGCCCCACATAGGCTCGGTCATGCGTCTGCGCTCTATTACACCATCGCGGACGGAAAGGATGACTGGCCACGACGCTGCGTCTGCTCTGACTTTGGCCGGATGCGCTCCCCAAAACGGCTCGACGTCTTCGTATACCTGGTCGAACATTGACTCAATATGCGTGCAATTGTTCTCCTGAGCCCACTCGAACCATTTGTCGAAGAAAGGCGGAGGATGTCGTCCTCTTCTTTCTCTATAGGCCGCCGCTGCCAGCGCAACCGTGGGCGGGTTCCCATCTGCCAAAGCCGTGGAAAAGGCAGCGTTCGCGTCCACTATGAGCTTGTCGATGGGGTGAGGTCCATCTGAAGACCAGGGTGACCTAGTCGTCGAGCCACGAAAGAAGCCTGTCGCGAGCGTTGCCAGCAAGACCAGACATATGACGGCGACCAGCGTACGCGTGCTGGACCAGCTCTTGCTAAGTTGCGATATCGTGTTCTGCCATCCCGAGTGCCGATCGTGCTTCCAGACGGTTCCTCCTCTCTTATGCTGCTGTGTCTTCTGGGCATTCTCCTCTTCCCCGACCTCTTCCAGCTCATATTCGTCCTCGTTGAGCAGTCTCGCCGTCAAATCATCTTCTCGCGCCATCGCATTGTGTCTGCCTGGTGTCTAGGCAATGGGTCAAGAGGAGTCCATGGCAGTATCTGTGGTCTGGTCGTGGTGGTGAATGCTGCGGAAACTCTCTCCTGCGCAAGCCATCGTTCTGGTTCTAGCGTCGCCAATAGTGGCCGTGATAATAAATCTGCGTCGACTCTCGGCGACAAGAAAATCGCCCCAGGAAAGTATTAAGGCAAAGCAGGTTCAGGCTCGCAAAAGCGTGCGAGGTGCTAGTAGAGATGTATCTTTATGTTCACTGGCGAAATCGTTCACGCGCCTTGTCATGCATGTTAGGGTGCGGTTCCTAGAGCGGACTGCAATTCATGGACTACCAATCAAATATTCATGACGGCCGCCGCTTCTTTGGCTCCTGCGTCTTGAAGCAACAAGTCGCCCCTCTACACCCTCATCATCGTCGGGAGCTGACAGAATCAACGGCGTTCTTGCAATCATGCTCTCAGAACTACCAGTGGAGCTGCTTGATCTCACTTTTTCATTCCTCGACCAGGACGACACTGCAACATGGACAGCTCTTTGCACGACCAGTAAATTGTGCCAAAAGCTGGCCACGGCGTACCTATATGGGAAGGTAAATTTGTCCAGCAGTAATGATGGGCTGAAAGGATGGGCCGAACACTCCGAACTACTTGCTGAACGCGTCCAACTCATTTGTCGAACCTTTGTGGAGAACATGGCTCTGGCAAAACTTGTCGAGACACTGGTGTGGCCTCATCTGGATGACTACTACGTGGAGACCAATTCCAGCAAGGAGTTCCAAACTCTTCTCATTGACGATTTGAAGCAGAGAGGTCTGCCGCGAGACTTTGCTCGCACACTCGCAAGGTACGATACACGTTCCACTTTGGCCGTGGTTGTGATCCACCTCTGTTCCGAAATCAACACGCTGGAGCTGACGGGCGTAGACGGGAATACTGTCGATAACTTGCAGCTCTACATGGGCCAAGATTCTCCAGATTTCCATGTTGGCCTGAAGCAGGTCTCTCACGTCCGACTACACTTATATTACGGGAGCAGTGGACGTAAGACCGACAATTTTGATTTCTTTTTACGTTTGCCGGCCCTTCAAAGCATGGTCGTCAGCAATGTTCCAAGATTGAACTACGTCGTTCGAGATATACCCTTTTTCGATAGTTCTATCAAATACCTAGAATTGACGCACTTCAAAGCGCATTCTGACGACCTTGAACGGCTCCTACGACATTGTGTCAATCTCGAGATACTCCGCATTCAGTTCACTGGTGACAGGTTCCACCGGCGCCTGGATTACGGTGGTAGTGGTGGTATTGGCAATATTCTGCGTGACAATACTCAGCAATTACAACATCTAGAGTTGGACTATGAATGGGAGGAGCCATACCCTTTGAGCCCGATGGATCTCGCTACAAACGAACACAATCCAGATTATCCGCTTTCAGGCCTGGGAGATCTGTCTCCATTGAAGAGTCTGCGACGGTTCCGACTAGCAAAGAGCGCTCTACTTGGTACACACCATCAAGATTCTCTCGAGGACGAGGTCGGAGCCAATCACCCAATCACACTGGAGAATGCCTTCCCAGATTCGATTGAGGAGGTGGAGATCATATGTCCAGAGAAACAGTTCTCAGCAGATGACATGTCACTCTTTCAAACCCCTGGAGTCGAAAGATTGCGAAATCTCACCATCTTCAACTGCACGAAGGATCGCTGGGCCTCCAAGAAGTACGGCGAGGGCTGTGCGAGTGAGCAGCAGTCATGAGAGCTGTTTTGGTGTGCTGGACTTGGTGCTGGCGATGTGCTGTCGGTCACGTAACCTGCTCACAAAGTGTACCACTATTCCCCTGCTAAAGGCCGCAAATTTCTGACCACTCAATCTCAACTTCAAGCGCATGGTCAAGAACAAATACAAGTTCAGGATTGTCGACACCCTCGAAAGCTCAAAGTCCAAGCATGGCATCACTGAGACTCTCCATGGCGTTGCTAGCAACCTCACTGATGATGCTCATCGTGGCTCAAACCACTTTCGGGATCAAAGACACCGCTGCAGCGCATCGGCCGCACATGGTTCTGAAACTTGCTTCGAACTGTCACGGAGAGAACGGCTGTAGCTCTGATTGTGGATATGCAGATATGAGAACCGGGTGTTCGCACGGCAACATGGCATCGATCGAAGCAAAGGCCGATCGAGCAGTCTCACAGAGTCCTCTCCTACAAACTCTCCAAGACGTCTATGAGATGGGGATGGCCATGACTGCACAAAATACCGAAGAACGAGGAGAACCGGTACTCTCTTCGCCAGATGAGCGACAGGAACACATCGGCGTCAAAAGAGATGTGCAACATGCCGGCCTCAATGAGACCGACAGTAACAGCACTAGTGGCTTGGTGCAATTGCTGAAATCCAACATTTCCAGTAGTGAGACTGAGAACAACAGAAGTGGGAGCCTAGTGGTATCATGGAGACCCGACAACTCAGATTCGACGTATGCCAATTCCTGGAATCAACTGAACGGCGTTGAGAAGTTGTTTGTTGGATTAGGACTTTGGATCTGGCACGGAACTGGACTTGCAGTCTTTCTCAAGCGGTTGATCAACTAGTTGAGCCTGTATTGTGACTCGAATGGATGATCTGTATGTTCGAGGGCGGGATTTTGAAATTTGTATTGACAGGTATTTGAATACGAACCAAATCCGAACTGAATCGGACCGTTCACTAGTGCCTGTCATATGCAAACCAATCGGCTGCTGGTGGAAGGTGCTGACTAAGGAATTGCCGTGTTGATGCCGGAATGCGGACGGCCCTGAGAGTTGAGTTTGGCGGCGCATTCACACTTTGGACCTGCCCCCGCCACGGGGTCGGCCTTTGAAACAATGGACAAGCCCACCGACGAAGACCACGGCGTACACCAGCGATTCCTACACGTCCTTCTTCTATCTGACGGCCTCCGATGCGACGAAGACGTTTGCACACGTCTTCGTGACAGCCAGAGGGCTAGAGACCGCCCATGGACGCGCAGTATGCGTACCTGAAAGAGCACGATGCGGAATGGTTGGAAAAGGTGTTGCAAGAGCGCATGCGCATGCGACAAGCCAAGGACAATGGCGACGAGGGCATTCGGCAGGAGGATATCAAGTACGGCAGTGACAGATCGTCGGCTGGCCCCTTCGACGTGACAGTCGCAAATCCTCCCCCCGACCTGGTGATTTCGGAGCACGCGAAGCTCATACGGAATCATGACTGGTCTACAACGAGCCTGGGGCCGATTGCTTCCTGGAGCACAGAGTTGCGGCGCATGGTCAACATGTGCTTGTCGGATAACAAGGCAACTGCTCTATGGTGGGGACCTGAGCGCATCTGTCTTTATAATGAGGCATATACGGCTGTCCTGGCCCACAAGCACCCAGGCGCTCTGGGGAAGAAGGTATTCGAGGTTTGGCCGGAGCTGGAAGACGTGCCGTACGGACACTCTTTCGGCAAGGCCGATCGGACCGGGATGCCTTCCTCTGAAGAGCGTGTGCCGTTTTACGTTGAAAGAGCTGGGTATTTTGAAGAAGTCTGGGCATCGTGGGTGGTTATCCCAGTACCTGGGCCCAATGGCAATTTGGGATACTACAACACGGTCTCGGACGTTACACAAGAGGTCGTGTACAGCCGACGTGTGACTACACTGCATCTATTGGATCAGAAAACGTCTGCTGCCGAAACTCTACGGGATTACTGGAGTCAAGTTGTTTCCGGTCTACAAGACAATGAGCATGAGGTGCCCTTTGCGGCACTCTACGGGCCTGCGGCGCACGAAATCACCCGCAGATCTACAGAGGATTCCACGATAGACGACATGGACAGCGGCTCTCAATCAGAGCAGAGCAGCATATTTGCCGGCTCTGAATGGTCCCTCGAAGGCGTGCTCACTGGCAAGTCTGAAGCCGGCATGGTTCCATTGCCAGGAAGAGTAGATCTGGATACTGGCACTGAGTGGTTGACACCGGAGTTCCGATCTTGCATGCTATCAAAGACTGTCACAGTGCTCCGGAAGTCAGATGGAACAATGTCAAAGATACTGAGCGATGTTGCAATCTCACGAGCTTTCGAGGGCGAAAGATGCGACACAGCGGTCCTGTTGCCTATATGGTCCACTTATCAAGAACACAGATCTGGGTTCCTTATATTGGGTTTAAACACTCGCCGAGGTTACGATTTGGATTATCAACGTTTCGTCCGACTTCTTCACCAGCAACTGACCACTTCACTATCCACACTAGTAATGGCCGAAGACGAGGCGAAACGAGCTCGTGCAGCGGCGAGACTCGCGGCGCGAGATCGTATACAGCTGGTTCAAAAGCTTGCGGCAAGTGAACAGGAGGCCAAAGAGAAAGAGCTTCGCTTTCGAAGCATGGCAGACCTCGCTCCTATCGGCATTTTCGAAGCGGATACCGAAGGCAAAGTGGTGTACGCCAATCAGCACTTCATGCATTTCACCGAATGTGCTCAACACGGCTTTCCGGACCTGACGACTCTCACGAATGCATTCGTGGAAGCCGATCGCGAAGCTGCTTGGTCCCACTGGAGGAAGTTGATAGCCGGCGAACAGGTGCATTTCGAATGTCGGCTCGACAAGTCTTTCGTTACAGATGAGGTGTTTGGTGGAGAACGCATGCAAGGAGAGTGTTGGGTTCTGATTGCTGCATATGCAATGCGTCATGATTCCACGTGCGAGACTAAAGCTGATACCATTAAAGGCGTCTTTGGATGCATGGTGGACATTTCTCGGCAGAAATGGATGGAGGGATTTCAAGAGCGACAGGTGAAGGAACAGCTGGAAAGACGACGACAGCAGGAGAATTTCATGGACAGCACAAATCACGAGGCTCGCAACCCGCTTGCGGCCATTACCCTTTGCGCCGACGACGTGCATAATATCGTGCGCGATATTATACAGCAGCCTGGGAACCCGCAATTGACAATAGCGCGGGACAGTGCTGCTGCAATCCTGGAGAGTGTCGAAATCATTATTGCGTGCGCAAAGCACCAGAAGAGGATCATCGACGACGTTTTGACTATTAGCAAGCTCGATTCGAAGATGCTCAGTATATCACCGACTCCTGTACGGCCTGTTGCTGCCGTCACACAGGCGTTGCGAATGTTCCAGAGCGAATTGCAGCGTAGCGATGTGGCATTGGAGTACACCGTTGGCCAGTCCTACGAGGCCAACAAGGTGGATTGGGTGATGCTTGATCCGACACGCTTCTTGCAGATCCTCGTGAACCTCCTCACGAATGCCATCAAATTCACCAAGCATGAGCTATCT
The DNA here is from genome assembly GCA_963674455.1 of Lecanosticta acicola. NCBI lineage: Eukaryota > Fungi > Ascomycota > Dothideomycetes > Mycosphaerellales > Mycosphaerellaceae > Lecanosticta > Lecanosticta acicola. The sequence goes on along the minus strand of CAVMBE010000040.1, from coordinate 229,812 downwards.
CGAAAGGTCGCAGTGACCTTGGAAGCCAGCGAAAAGCGTCCCACAGACTCGGAGTGTGGTGTCCGGTTCGCTCCTACCTCGCAACGCCGGCCGTCTATATCGATCGCAGACGGTGGAGTCTATCTCTGTGTTAAGATCACGGATACCGGGCCTGGTATTATAGATAGTGAGCTTGAGAATCTCTTCCAGCGTTTTCAGCAGGCATCGCCCAAAACTTATGCGCAATATGGTGGCTCAGGTTTAGGACTGTGGATCTCCAAGGAACTCTCAGCGAAACTAGGAGGGCAAATTGGGGTCGCTTCGAATTCCTCCAAGCATAACGGCAATGAGCCCAACCGCGGCTCGACTTTCGCTTTCTACGTTCAGGCAATGCGATGTCCTCCGCCAAGCGAGACTACCGCGCAGGCTGTACTGCATGAGACCGAAATGGAGCCTCGAAGCATGAGCGTCGGTACGATGGCCATGCTCGACCAGGGCATTGCCGCCATAACAGCACACCTCGAAAGTACGACTCCCAGCGTTGAGAAACCGTCAGAAACAAAGCCCCCTGTCAAGACGATTCCGGACGCGAGAATGGACATCGACAAACTCCGTCCTCCCGAAGAAACAGCAACAGCAACAGAAATCAAAACAGACATCCTCATCGTCGAAGACAACCTCGTCAACCAACGCGTGATGCGAAAACAACTCCTCCGAGCCGGTTTCCGCGTCTCGGTCGCAAACCACGGCAAAGAAGCCCTCGACCACATCTACCCCACCTCCCCGGCCTCCCCGGCCTCCCCGACCAAAGTCGACGTCGTCCTGATGGATATCGAAATGCCCGTCATGGGCGGACTGGAATGCACGCGCATCATCCGGAAGAAGGAATCCGAAGGCGTGCCCGGGAGTAAGAGGAAGTGGGGCCGCCCCGGACGGCTGCCCATTCTCGGCGTGACGGCGAATGTGCGGGCGGAACAGCAGGCTGCTGCTCTGGAGGCGGGCATGGATCGCGTCGTCACGAAGCCTTTCCATATGAGCGAGTTGTTGCCTGCTATTGAGCGGGTGAAGAGGGAGCGGGCGTGATTCCATTCCGCGCCCAACCTTTCGGGGCGCGGCCATGTCAGAGCGTTTCCCCCTTCACGTTTGCCAGATGCTTCATCCATCTGATGCATATGGGTGGGTGGGGCCCCCATCTCTTGCGTTTTAGCGAATTGCAATTCTGGAGTTATATAGGCAACGTCGCAGCTACAGCATGTCTGTCCATTCACGAGGGTTTGAAATACGCATGAACGAAGAAGAATAGGGCATCCTTGTCGAAAAAGGCAGCATCATTATCATCATCTCTGGAGGCTGCAGCGAAGCCAATTATCTCTCCTTTCGGAGGGTAGGTAGGTAGTCTTCCATCACTCAGAGATATCCCAACCCTCCACCACCTATAATTTCCAAATCACTCCTCAGCCCCCACATATCCGCCCCAGCACGACTGAGGACATCACTTTTGCGCGCAGCTCCCAGTTCCTGAATCCTCCTCACCAGATTCCCATCCACAATGCCCTTTCCACCGCCTACACCGCCACCCGTCTCGCCTCGATATGCCCGTGGGTTCAAGCCCGCGGTATGTTCGAGGATCGAAGTGAGATGGCCTTGCAATTGGGAGAGACGCCGATAGGAAGATTCGTCGAGAGGCGTGACGAGTCCGATGGAGCCCGAGAGGGAAGTAGTGAGGACGTGGAATAAGGTCTGCGGTTCTTCGTCTTCTTCTCGCTGCTGCTGCTGCTGCTGCTGTTCTTCCGTTTCGCCATTGGCGAAGACCTGCTGTTCCGCGGTCGGCGCGAGAGTCGAAGGCACGAGCATCATTTTCGTGACAAAGTTCCCCACGTGGAACGTACTCTTATGCACCAATCTCAGCCCATTTTGAGTACTAGGATCCTCGGGCGCATATTGCAGTACGTGCATGCGCATATCCGCATCCATGATGAGGAGGTGAAGGGTACCATCGAAGGGAAGGAAGTCAGCCGCCATGACTTCCATTTTCGTCTTGGGGCTTCGGCCGAGAATATTCAGCTTGTAAGGTTCTTCGGTCCAGGCGCCAAACCAAAGACCTTTCCATGCGTCGCCCGCGAGCCACATGCCCTTGCTTCCGAGGGTTTTGATGGTACTGGTATGGCACTGTGCGTCGAGAAAAGCGACTGGAAGGCAGGAGCCATCCTCTTTGAGTCCGCGGATCATGATCTTTTGGCCCTGAGCAGTACCGATGAAGCCACCAGGGAAAGCAGCGAGAGCGGTGATGGCGCCACGTGACTCTTCTCTCGCAACAACGTGGAGTTTGTAACCGCTCTCTGGAACATCTGGCTCCGGGACAACGTCCAGTACGTCGAAGACAGCTATGGCGCCCTTGGCCGGCATGTCTTCGCCACGCTGAGCGGCTGTTGCGACCACGATCCGCAGTTCTTGTACGTGAGAGTGCTCCGACACTTCCAGAGGCATGACCTGAAGCGCCGTGACGGTCTCCAAGTAGGGCATATTGAATGAGTGGATGATCCGGTATGATCTCGACGATATCAAATGTATTGTGTACTGTGGGACTTGGGGCCTGAGGGAGATATCTATGGCAATGGTCAGCGTCGATTCAAGGAAAAAGAAAAGTCAAGGTCAGCCTACCGTCTTGCTCCGAATGTCTGCCATCTTCCTCCGCAAAGTAGAAGTCCACATCCCTACTAGTAGCCACCACAAACATGCCTCTTGTCTCGTGGTAGGCTAGGTGCCGTACCTCCGAGGCACCCTCACCGATAGACATTTGCTTGACGCTCCATCCAGTCCCGTACCACGTATCAGTAGGCAACTGAGCCTCTGTCAAACTCCCCTCTTCTTCAATCGCTATGAATCCATTCTCACATCCAGGACGATTGATTGCTGAGAGTACGGCGACATGAGTTGAAGTTCGTGTCGGTCTCACTTCCAGAGTCTTCGGAAGACTTGATGCGTCCTTCAGGAGCAGAGAAGGTGGTGCGCCGGGTATCATGATGGTATCGCTGTCGCCTACGTGCAGCGCCTTGAGAGGTAGTGGACGTGTACTCTCATCGGCTGCAATCGCTTCGTTGTATTTCGGGATGTAATGAAAAGGAACTTTCCTGAACCGCAGATTGGCATACCACGTATCCGAAGCAGTGTTTTGCGCGTAAGTGAATGGCTCGTACAGTACGATATCGTCGATAGCTGTTCGTAACGCAAGATATGGCTGCGTGACGCCTTCCACTCCTAGATCGGCCACGAGAAGCTCCGTCAGTGCTTCTTTGGGACCAGCTCGGCGTTGAGGTGGATCTGTCGTGAGCAGAGGGGGCAGCTGTCGAAGAGTCGGAGCAACGTATATCTCCTCCAAGGCCGGAAGATTGAAAATGTGCATTCCACTCTCTGCACCCAGCAGAAACAGCGCAGGAGTTCCTTGGGTGAAGCTTCCACTATAGACGCATCCACCGAGCCACTTGGATCCTGAGACAGCACCTTCTGCTTCCAATGGCTCAATCTCTCTCCCTTGCACCTGTAGAACTTGTACACTGCTGTTGTCCCTGACCACAAGAACAAAGGGATCACAGAAAGAGACGTGGACGATGTTGAACTCCTCATCTGTTTCATCATCTACCATCGGTATGATCTGGTTCAATGCGAGTTTGGCATCGTACGTTCGGAGCTCTGATCGCCGTACTTGAACGATGATTTTGCCTTCCGCCAATGTCTGAACATCAAGCGTCTCGCCTTCGCTCTCAAACTCAGGAGCAGGACGTTCTGTGTACGCATCGTCTTCAGTTGTAGCGGACGTCAAATCGTGAGGTTTCGTGTCGTTGCCATTATACACGAAGAGTAAGTTGTCGTACCCATCCACAGAGTCTTTTGTGCGGATAGCCCAAGCAGCTCTTGCATTGTCCATTCGAGTTGTCCGCTTTATGTTGGTGACAATGTCGCGACTCATGCACGATAGCTTACTACCCTCTCCTCGCCCTGAGCCAACAAGCAACTGCAGCTTGTCTGCTTGAAAATCACCGGGCCTGCCGACGCAGGCGTCATTTATTGGCGCTATCGATGGAAGCGTGTCCTTGAGGGCGAATGAGGCAGCCATCTCGGCCGAATTCAGCTCGGCAGACGAGAGCGCTCGCTTCTTTGTCTCGGGTTCGGCATCATAAAGGTCATCGTCATCCTCTTCAACGGCTTCATCATCATCGTCGTCGTCGTCGGGCTCCTTGCCCCGCATCTGTGCGTGCGAACGCTTTCTACTCAACGATGCAGTTGGGCGACTCCAGCCTAGGAGTGATGAAGAGCCATCCTCGCTGCCTACAAACATCTTGCCGCCATCTACTCTGGTCAGGCATGATGGTGCTGCGCTTACAACATAGCCACCTCTATTCCCCGAGATCTTCGTGACGTTCAGCGCACTAATGCTTCGTCCCATCGTTTGAAAAGATATCGTAGCAAGTGAACCATCATACAGAACCATCAATAGCTCGCCGGTCTTTGGATCTAGTGCCTCGATGCAGCAGTGCTCAAGCTTGAGACTCAGATGCGACTGGTCCACCATCCCGAAGTCACTTTCGAGTTTGGCGAACTCATTGACAGCTGTGGCATTGGCCTTCCCGCTCTGATCGATGTGTACAAGCTCATTTGTGCCGACCAGGAGAGCACCTCCTATTGGCAGAGCAAGCGGTATGACTTTCCACAGCGTTGACGGAAGCTTCGGAACAGTGATGAGATTGGTCGATGCCTTCTGCTCCAGATCCAGCGTGAAGACCGTGTACGTCAGGACATCCTTGCGCTCATCCAGTAGCGTGAGGGAAGGCTCTACGGGTGCGGCCAGAATGCCAAATGTCGGCTCGCGGTACTCGTGTAGGAAGGCCAGAGACACAGTATGGCTTAATGTCGGATCCAGAGCGGTAGTAGGCAAAACGAATGAAGCCTTGTATGGAGTTTCCTCGTGTTCACCCTCCCCATCCTGTGGCACCGACTCCTGTGTCTTGACTGTCGCTGACGCTGGTACTGCGTCGAGTCCTTGCTCCTGCTCGTCCCCAACCAGCTCATCGCCGAATTGCCTGAAAGGGAGGATGGCCAATTGCTTCGCGCCAAACTTCAGGGCAGCGCATCTCGAGCTCGGGTCGACGGTGAGGATGTTTTCGCATTCGGCAAGAGTAGGCCCGAACGGCTCTATTCTGACATTCTCCGCTTCGTAGTAGTGGATGCTGATGGTGGAAGTGCGATAGTTTTCCTTATCCCATTCCAGCAGACTGAGCTTCGCGTCCTTGAAAGCCAGCAAGACGGCCTCCCCTCCCGACTTTGTATCCAATGTCTTCACCCGTGCTATTGAGCTCACAGTACCCGAGAGCGAGTACTCTCCGACCAACGACAGCTTCTCGCGCCCATCGCGCAGTCGCGTGACATTGAAGACCTGCAGCAGTGAAGTCTTTGCGACCACCAGATTCCTCTCATTGGGGCCCAGGAAGGGCAGGGCGACGGCGTGGGTGACGGCGGTGGGCGGGACGAGTTCAGTGTAGCATTGCATCGTGACCAGCGGCGGTAGATGGTGCAGTAGTCGAATGTTTCTCCTCTTCCTGCGCCCTCCGCTCCATCCACGACCTCCAGACGCGTGCGACGCTTGTCTCGTTGCGGCAATGTGTCGTCTGACCAAGATTCCTTCCAACCCCAGAAAACGCGACCGGCCCAAGCTCAGTACCTTACTGTATGTGTTAGTACGGACGCAATTCCGACGTCACTGGCGCGGCACAAGCCACAAGCAGAGCTGGAGCTTGCTCTCTTCCAAGGTCAGCATGCTCACTTCCACTTCCACCTTCACAACCTCGTCTTCTTCCTCCTCTCTTCCCCCTTCGTGACGTGTAATTTGGATCGTGTGCATCGGCCATGGTCAACTGCTAGCCGCGACGAGAAACACCAGCCGCCAACCGCCAACCGTCGAGACAATGGCCCTCATCGAAACATCCCTCATCTGGGTGGCCTACGCCGTCTGCCTCGCCATCATCTTCTTCTTCTCCGCCATATTCGTCTTCGTCTACCAGAAGCCCGGCGAAAGATCGATCGCCGTCACGATAGTATGCTGGTTCACCCTTCTCGCACTTCTTGCGACAGTGCTGCTCATGCCGGTGGACATTGCTTTGGTTTCATCTACGACTGCTAGAAAGTTAGGAAGGAAGAAGGACTGGGCGACACCGGACAAGGTTGATGAGACGCTATACACCCTCAAAATAGTCTACTACACGCTCTACGCCTTGGATGCCGTCTTGTGTCTCCTGGTGGTGCCCTTCACATACTTCTACTATGAAGAGTACGACGAGGTTGCCACGGAGGAGGGACAGCAGACTGTTGCCGCAAGACTGTGGGGCGCCTTCAAATGGACCATCGGCTTCATCTTGCTATGTGTCGTCTTGTTCCTGGTCGGCTTCTTCGTGCCCGTCGCGAAGAAGGCAAGAGATGATCACAGAGACTTGGACTACTTCAAGGACTTGCTAACGGAGAACCGTATGTATCCCGAGAATGCCATCACGCGTCGTACTCACAGATTTGCAGATGGCGAACGCGCGTTGACTTTCTCCATTGGCGTGCTGATCCTCATTGGCACCATTCTCTACTGCCTGTATACTGCTCCCGGTCTGGCCCTGCTCCCTGTCTCCCTAATCAAATCTGCCCCCAGAGTCTCCGCCCCGCAACTGGCTGAGACCACCGCAAGCCAGCTGTCACAGAATCAGGAGCGTCAAAGGCAATTGGAAGGACGTAGCGAAGGCCGTGAGGGTGGTCTGGACCCCAGAGATCGCCGTGAGCTTGAAGCTCTGGTCCGAGAAGAGCGCACTTTGCGACGCCGTGAACGCTTGGCCGCTGAGAACTCAGGGGAAGGGAGCAATTTCTTTGTGCGTGTCTGGATCAAGCTCGAGGCCATCTTCCGTCCACTGAAGCTCATCTTCGGATTGCTTCTGCTGGTCATCTCCCTGATCATCTTTGCCAGCATGCTCATCACCATGGTCGACAAGATCAAGAACTCCGTCTGTGGTACTTCTTGCGGATACTTGCTGGGCAAGACGAAGATTTTCCAGCCTATCAACGCTCTGCTAACCTACACGGCACGAGTGTTCCCGATCGACTACATAATCTTCCTGCTCATCACCATCCTGTTCTTCTGTGCCAGCGTTGTCGGCTTGGCATCGATTGGCATCCGATTCCTTTGGGTTGTACTCTTCCGCATCCGAAAGGGACACACCACTCCGAATGCCATGCTCATGGGCACCGTTCTGCTCACACTGATGGTCTTCGCCCTGAACTACAGTCTGCCAATGATTGTCGCTCCCACGTATGCCACATTTGGACCTCAGACTTTCTGCGACAGACCATCCAACAATCCTGACTTACAGCCCGACTGCAGTAAACATCGTTCTGCCATCAAGCCATGCAGCGAAAGGACGGACAACCAATTCGCCAAGTTGGTCTGCACGCCGACCGTGCTGTCCACCTTCCTGAACAGAATCACCGCCAACTTTCCCTACTTTGGCGTCGTTGACTTCTACGCCCAATTCGCTTTCCTTGGTATCTTCTTCATCGTCTTCGCTGTCACTTTGTTCCGAGTACCGAAACTCGATGAAGAGCAGATGGAGGAAGACGAGCGTGAGGCGGAAGAGGAAGGTCTGTTGGCAAGCACTGGACGTAGATTCAAGGTACGCAGTTCTTCGACGTCGGAATCATGTTTGAACTCTACTGACTCGTTGATAGGCCGACTGGCAAGACATCACCGGCCGCGCCAAGGGCGTCAAGCGAGCTGACTACGGTGCTGTCAGCGGTGAAGGAGCCGGACAGTCCACACGAGATGACTAGGATCTCTTATCAGACTATTTTGGTTTCTTTTGAGAGTGTCGAACTTCTTTGTGACGAGAGCGATACCCTTCTAGCAATTTGACGCGAATGGGTCTTGGCCTTGGTGAAAGATTGGAATGTTTTGCGCATGACATATGATACGACCGACAGAACAAGTGTGGATTGTATCTAGGCAACGATGAATCGAGGGTAATAATGGATCACAATCACGTCGCGGAGACAGGCGCGCCAACTTTTAATTGCTTCTTAATCTCCTCCGGCAATTTCTCTACCGAAAGCTTTCACACCCTTAGCGTCTTTCAGGTGAAACAATCTGCGGAATCCCTTGCGCGAAATAGACCGCCAGCGAGAAGGACAGAACCCATCACCTCCAAGAAAACTGAACATGAGTCCCGTTCCTCTAAGATAGAAATCGTGAATGCAACAAAAAGTCCAGAGAAATGTCGATACCGTAGCTTTCCATCGTCCGACTTAGCCCGAGTCTCCTGAACCCCCCCCCTCCCGAGAGTCGTCATGTATATTATGGCCATTGAAGACCAAGTTTCCACCTACTACTGCAAATATCCCCATATCAAAAGTACTTCTCGTTCCTCGTTTGTGATATGATAGATCGAAAATGGAAAACTCACAGCCATTACACAACATCACAAGCCTGCAAGTAGGCAACCCATATGACTTTCCTCTTTCCCTCTTCACTCGAGCGCACCTTCCCCTTGGGCCAGGAAGATCATCAAAGCTATATAAGCCACCACCAGCGACCTTCCTTCCAATCAATCGAATCATATCGAATCAAATCAAAGAAAGAAAAGCCTTCGGCGGTGATGGTGCAGTGGTACGTACGGTGGTTTCAATCTTCAGTCTCTCGGCGAATAACTAACAATTGGTTTCGCCCCCTCAGGTTAGCATTTGAGTTTCCCATCTTCTGATGAGGGATTTGCTCGAGACATGAGTTCGAATCTCGTTCATCGCATCGCAGCGCAGCGCAAGCTGGCCCTCTTCGGTTCGATATCGAAACAGCGACGTTGTCTTTTTTTCCCCCTTTTTCCTATTTGAGGGGAGGGTTTTTGAGGGGAAGGGTGTCAGATAATGTACTTGTTCCGGGCGGCAAAGCCTACATTTAAACATGTGATCTATCGAAAAGTTTCAGTCATTCCATCACATTACTACAGTGAAAATTATTGACATACAGGTCGGCCGCTTGCCATCTTATCAATTTTCTACAAATCAAACGAAGTGGTATCATGGACAGTAGCAATCAATAAGAAAAAAGTGAAGTCCCTCGTTCGCTATGCCAAACCGGATCCGCTTTGCCAGTGTCATTGCGGTCGCCAATTCGGGGACATGCTTCAGCGTGATGCGTATCGATGGGCCTCGTCAATGCGATCCTCGCTCTACAATCCCATGACGCCTGAATTGCCATTCATCTGCCCGCCTAGCTGACTCATATACGGAGCCATCAATCCGGGATGGTTCTGATCCATCATCGGATATTGCGGCGGTCCTTGATTGGTCATCATGCCATACGGAAGATTCGAGGCCATTTGGTGGTGGTCCGGAACGGGCTCATACTGGATGTGCTCTTCGTGCATTGGCGGAGGTGCACCAGCTTGAGCTTGCATATCGTGCTGCTGCATCTCGTGTTGTTGCAACTCGTGTTGTTGCATGTCGTGTTGTTGCATGTCGTGCTGTTGCATGTCGTGTTGCTGCAACTCATGTTGCGCCAGATCATGTTGCTGCATGTCGTGCTGTTGCATCTCAGCGGGTCCTGGCATGTCCGCGATCATCTCGCTCTCGTCGCCAATAGCAGCACCGGCCTGCTCTCCAGTATAGTCTTCCGCCTTATGGAAGCCGGTACCGCCGTAGCCATCTGTCCGTCCAACAATCTCGCCGGTCTTCTGCATCTTGGTGCGCAGCTGGCCCATCTTACGCTTCATGCGCTCTCGCAGCATTTCGTCATGGATTTGCGGTATCCAGTCACCCTTCTGCAGGTCGACGAGTTGATATAGTTCCCGGTACATCGCCTCGAACGTGTCGACTTGGGCTTGACTGAAGGCGTAACAGCTGTACTGGTGCATGAGGTCCGCAAGCATGCCTTGGGCTCGGAGCGGCCAGATGTCTTTGCTCTGCACCCATTCCGCCGTCAGATGATCGCGACGTCTGCTTCTGCGTTCCAGATCGCGAAGCATGCGTTCTTGACGCTCCGCTGTGCGCTTCTTGGACTCTTCAATCTTCTTCTTGCTCCTCGAGTCCCGCTTAGGCTGCTGTGGAATGACAGCATTTGGATTGTACAGTGAGCTGGCTCCGGAACCGGGTGTCGGCGCACTGCTCTTGCGGGTCGAGACAGGCGAGCTCTTAGCACTCTGGCCATTCTGCAAGCGGCGCATCTTCAGCTTGAGCTCCACCTCGCGCTTCTGCAACGCGATCTGTTGCAACTGCAATTGAATGGTCTCTTCGTCGTCCGGTAGATCCGTATCAAGCTCCATTGCCAGAGATGCCGTTTGTTGATGTGGCCGTTGTTGCGGGGTCTGCTGTTGTTGCTGTTGAAACGCGTGGGCGAGGTGTTGTTCGGCGGCATTGGCGCTTTGTTGGGCCATGGGTGCGTAGGGAGACTGGTACTGCCCGTTCCCTTGCACGGGCGGCGAACTATCGTTGATTTGGTCGCCGTCTTCATCGTCCTCCATGTCATCGCCGTCACTCTTGCCCTTCCCCTTCTTGCTGTTGTCGCCTTTCCGCTCAAACACGCGCCGGATCGTTCGTGTGCCGACTACCAGCTTGTAGGTATCGTAGAGCCACCATAGCATATCGTCAACCGACATATCGGGGTTGTCTTTGACATGTTCAAAGAGCGCCTGTCACAAGAATTGTCAGATCGCATGCCCTTGCGCGCAGTCGCAATGTGTCGCCGGACTTACAGCTTCAATCTCGTCGGTGAGTACTCGATGTCGACCAGTACGGCTCTCCGGCGGCTGTCCGCCTTTATCAGCATTGCGCGCTCCCACCAAACTCGGTCCATGTGCGGTTGATGTCCCACCTTGCCAATGCGCCCAGTGCGCTCCAGCTCAAGTTTCCATCGTCGTATTGTCCGATCGGACACGCCGGTCTCCTTCTCTATGAATTCTTCATCGCGGCCAGCCTCGAGGAGCCCTTTGACACGGTCACTGTCCACCTCGATATTAGTATGGACTCTCTGCTAAGCTGTGAAGGGAAGTGGGCTGGCACACACCGCTGCTCTTGACTGTAGGCCTTTCCCTAGAAGGGCGAAGAGTGTCAGCAAGGGTCACAGGATGGAGAGGAGGGTGTCTGTCAACATACCATGGCGTTCCTGGAGTTTTCGTAGCGTGTCTCGAGGAGAGTAGCATGCAAATGTGAGGGTCTCGTGGTGAAGTCTTTTGGCAAGCGCCCGGCGCCAGCTGAGCGGCGTCGTGATTACGTCAGCGGACCTTCACCAATTCACCCTCCACTTCACACACTTCAGTACACTGAACAATTCGGCATAAAGGTGACACGACGGTTCTTATTCCATACTTCTTGGGACACGCTCCATGACAGCGACATTTTGATACGATCAAGGCTCTTGAAGGCGCATCGGCAAGTCGATGAGATGAATAATGGAAGGGAATCTTGAGATCACACGCAAAGACACCCATCATCCCCATGCTTGCAATTCTCGCATCGTTCGACACTCATAATATCGGTGCCATATGCAAGATGCCCACGAAGTCCCCCAACAAGATGCAATCATGCCATGGGCCGTCCATTACTTCCTCACAGCATCGTGGCGACCACGAAAAGACAACCGACAACGCCAATTAAACCGATGTTGTACCTCAGAGCAGCCTCAGCACCTGTGTAGCTACTGGTGCTACTGCTCGCGCTGCTTCTAGTGCTGGTTCCGGATTCCATTCGGAGCAGTCGCGTTCGGCGGACCATTCCCGATGCTGTAGCCTAGAGCGGCGCAGTTGGTTTATTTCTGTCCTCCTAGCATCTGTCCAACAGCCTGAAGACTGGCGAGATGCAACATATGAAGCGTTTGTTGAGCCAGCGTAGCGTTGGTAGCACAGAAATGGAAAGTAAAGGTCATCTGTGTTGCTTTGCCATCGTAGACGCTGTCGCCGGTGTCGCGTCGTACGGAATATAGGCTCACGCTTGGTGAGGGTACGCTGAAGCGCGCCGTGTTGTGGACTCCTTTATAGGGGCCAGGCGCAGGTGAAAGTCTTGAGTAGGCGAGGAGGGCTTCAACGAGATGTGCTCCGACAAAGTCCTATGTTCTCGCGGTGCCAACGCTGTTATCGGTACCATTCAACGAGATAGATCCAGCGGGAACACCGGTCCAGGTAATGTTGCTAAAGTTTCCAATCACTACGATGACTTGCTCGTGGGTATACGGCACGGTAAAGAGTACTTCATCGGTGCCAGCCGAATAGTTGCCGCAAGTGGCGAGAACGTAGACGACCACGTCTTGTGAGAATGCCAAGGTATCCACGCCAATATGGCAATACTTGCGGAGGAGCGCATGGCGACAATGTCTTGAACAAGGCTTCACTATGCCAGAACCCAGTGAAGCGAAAGAGACGTTTGAAGGTCGAAGAGTCCTGGACAACGTACCTCTTTTGGACTGTCAAGAGTCGTTGGCAATCCAAGCTCGAAATCTACCCGGTAATCCAAATCTGAGCGTACGCCAGCTCTGCCAAGCGTCCTCAGACTAAAGGGCTTGTGATATTTGAGGCCAAATTCGGAAGGAGATGGCCATCTTCATCTCTCACCCTTGTAGAAGGTCATGCGCTTTTTCTGGCCTGCAGGATAGCAGACATCTGTCCGGTATCGATTCATGCCAGGGACTGTAGTAGAGTGCGCGAAGCAGCTGGTGATAATCCTACCATGCTTTGTCTATTAGTACCCGCCTTCCGGAGCAGCCATATATCAAATGAAATCAGAACACAAGTGTAATACAAGGCATAGTGCTCATCGCCATCCAATCGGACGATTTCATGTTGAGTAGCGGGGTCGCTGCATTGCAAGTTGCAACGAAGTACAAGCTATGCGACTGTCGCCATTATGGATCAACGATGATCGGCAACGGCGATGCTAAGGCTTCGTAGCTGTTTCATATATTTCAGTCTTACTCTTTCGGAACCAAGGCACCCTGTCTCGGATATTAGCATTCAGTATGAACTGCGCGATTTCACGGCTCACCTTCTGGACAGCCTCTGCATTTGCTCGCATCCTTCGTGTTGGTTCCTCTCCTAACCAGTGTGGCTGGGTGTTGTAGAAGCTGTCTTCAAATTCGTAGCCATCGCCGCCCTCGATATAGAAGGCTTTGCCGTGGATATGAGAAGATGCTTCGAGGCCGACAACAATCTTCGCTACGCTTTCTGGCGATTGCCAGAAGAGACCGTTCTCTTTGAACGGTTCGATCACCTTTGCAGCCATTGGTGTATCCGTCACGCCCGGACAGATAGCATTCACCCTGATATGATCTCGTTCAAACAGTGTCTTCCGAGAGGAGCGTAGCAGGCCATGAACGGCATGCTTCGAAGTCTGGGATTCAGAATCAGCAAGGCTCACTCAACTTCTCACCGATCATCATACCTGGTAGAGAAACAAGCCTGGGCTTTCTCTGAACGCGTTCACACTAGACGTCAACGTCAAGCTCTTGTCCTCACCTTCTTTCATGCCTTCCCGCAAGAATATCGTTGCGATGCGGGAGAACTGAAGGGTTCCGAGAACATTGACGTGTATGGTTTTGGTATTTCCTGGGTCGTCTTTGATGCTTTCGATCGTTAACTTGGGATCGTACCAGTTGCCCTGCTCGAATATCCCAGCGCAAGAAAAGGCATGATCGACGCGACCATACTGGTCATACGCAGTCTTGAAGAGATCGTAGATGTCATTGTACTTCACGACGTCGCAGTGGATGTATTTGACACCTGGGGTTTGCGTAACAAGCTCTTCAGCTACTGGATCGTTGACATCGCCAAACACGACATGGGCCTCGTGCTGTGCCAGTAAGCGGACTGTGGCTGCTCCAATGCCAGTTGCCCCGCCTGGAATCACAAATTTAGCATGTTTCGTGCAGTGAGTTCAGAGAGGACCGACCGGAGAGGACCACAACCTTTCCTTTCAGGTTTGCATGGAGGCTTTCGTCAGGCTGATAATGCGCCATGGTGTGAAGAATGTCCGACAAATGCTGATTGAAAAACGCTAGCACGGCTTCCAGTGAGTGTGGATGGAAGACTTGCGACATGTGGTGTCCTGCGGTCCTTTCCGTGGAGATCGTTAGGGCAATGAGTGGAGTAGAAGAGCAATCACAAATGTCTCCGAGCATCAGGAGACCTGTGCCTGCCGATGCGGTGTTAGGAGGGGTGCTCTTTCTTTAGACCGCCAGTCCACATTGTGACAGGCTGATAGAGCACTCGTCTTCCCTTAAGACCGCTCGCTCCATGTGTTAGCGGACTGGGAGGAAGTAACGAATGGCCATCCCGTGCTCAGTGCCGTGGACCCTTCTTTGACCCCGCTGAAGCCATTCAAAAGGTCGGTATGAGGCGCTGGCAATGCTTCTCGCCAGTGCTTGGTCGTTGCTGCACGCGGACAAGAGCAGCACGATGCTTGCTGATGCACGATGATAAGTCAGAGAGGAAGGCGTTACCTTATTGAGTCAAAATGGACAGTAAGGTACATGAAGCCTCCGCACTCGGACCTCTTAGAGGCCAGTGCCACATCTTGACTTCACTTCCCTCTTCCAAGCCGACCAGCATACATTTTCCATCGACATGCCGCCTAAACCATTCCCGCTACCATTTGGAATCGGCACAGATATCATACGAATCTCGCGTATTTGTGATATCATCGCAAAAGATAGCCCGCTTCCCAGCAGAAACAGCACAAGTCTTTTACCCTTCCTTCGACGCGTCTTGACTCAAAGAGAGCAGACGGACTTCTGGAGACGCTTCAAGAACGAAGCTACAGTTTGGAGTGACAAAAAGAAGCCTGCTGCAGAATACCTAGCTGGAAGGTGAGCTGAGGACTGGTCTGCTTGGCACATCAATCGTTGCTTATGTCGTCTTGCAGATGGGCAGCCAAGGAAGCAGTCATCAAAGCCGTGCGGTACCGGCCTCTCACGCTATTGCAAGTCGAGATTCATCGATACCCCCCAGTTCATGAGAGAAGTGGTGTCTTCGCACTGATCTTGGACCAGCCAGCTGATACGATGTCGGCCAAAACTTCCCAACTTGGTGGCCATGGACCTCCTAGTTCATCCGACGCACGGCTTGAGGATAGAATGGCGGGGCATCCGCTGGCTGATAATCTGCAAGAAAGATCTCAGCCAGGCGACTCGGAAGAAATTGGTTCTCAGCAAACCGCAGGCGCTCCAAGCGACCCTGCAGATCCTCTGTATGGTGGAGTTCCGTACGATCAACTCGAAGGGCAAATCGCAAGAATCAGTATCAGCCATGATGGCGATTATGCCACCGCATTCTGTCTGGCTCACGATGTGCCGATGGAGGGAGACGTCGGCGGCGAAGCTGCGGCGAGGATGCCATAAAGCCCCCAGAGTGCTTTAGGAAATTTTAGCATGTACAGACCACTTCTGCGCATGGAGATCGGCGGATGCAAAGTCGAAAACCGCGTTTATTGACATGAAGACGGCACGCATGGCGTGCGTTTTCACGTGGCTCCCGGTCCAGCTACACTTTCACGTGTTGACGGATCCATACTATTTCTCGTCGCCTGTGGTGTCTACTTTGCAACAACAACGTTCACAACATCAAACAGCATTGATAGACCACACGCGCGCCATTACCAACTCGAGACACAGCACTCTCCTGCCGCAAAGCAGCCAAATTGCCGATGACAACGACGACAGGTACCAAGGATACGCAACACACCCTTCTCCCACCATACTTCAGACCAAATAAAGCAGCACCAGCATACCGATCTCGTCCAACAAGACCCAACCCGCGCAAAAGCAAACCGGAAAGCGCATCGAACGTCTCACAGAACCTTGCAACAGAGAGCAGAATCACCATGCCCTGGAAGAATTGGGACAGAAGCGTGCGTACTCTCATGCTCACCCCATGCAAATGGCAAGACCGCTCCCTCCGCCACGGAACAATCTACATCCTCCACGACCCCATCACCCAGCACATCAAAATCGGCCGCACCAGACGATCCGTCAACATCCGCCTCCGGGAAATCCGAAACTTCCACGCAAGACACTCAAGACCCAATTCGTCTGTCTGGCAATGTCCCGCAATCGGAGCCGGGCAATCTCTATCTATCGCCTCGAACAGCTCGTCCTGAGAGATCTCAGGCGCCATCAGAGGAAGTACACGTGCTATCAATGCAAAAACGCCGGAGCAGAGCATAGGGAATTGGTTTTGATATCGGCATGGAGAAATCTAAGCGGGCGGTCATGTTATGATATAGCTGTTTGATGGGGCGGAGGCCATACCACACTGTTCGGGTGCCTTGAGAGATCACTGGCGACTACGTATCGAGAGCTCCTTCGATCTGCCGACGTACGGCGGCGACGACTTCGAAGATCGCTACGATTTCTGGGTGGCGGCTCACGACACGATCGTGAGATCGCGTATCTCTCGCCGATCACACAGGCGAATACCTCCACGAAATACTACCTCAGCCATGATTCAGATAGCTCATACAATATCATTCTCCTCATCGTCTCAGGAGTCCAAACAGCGAGAAACGTTGTCCGCAGTACCGTACTTTCAAAATTCGAATCAAGACCACTCACGCGTACTTAGTCTGTCCCGTGTGATTGATATTAAAAACGGATCTCATGCTACTTACTACCCCTTTCCCTTCCGGTCGTCGAAACCGGTCTCGTGAAGAAGAATAAAAGTAGTCATGTCCGTCCCTCATCCGCATGCCGTGAGAGCAACCTCAACATATCAATCACCCTTTGCCCTCCTCCAAAAACCAAACAAATACACTCCCCAGCCAGGCAGGGCATGAGAATCACCTCGGCTCCACCGCACCCCGAAACATCCTCCCCTTGACATTAACCCCGATTTCAAAAATTCCCTCCTCACAAGCAGCCCAGAGAACCCTCCCGTCTCCACTCATAGCCAACCCGGCCGTCCTCACCCCAACGCTGCCCCCACCGCCACTCCCCGACACACCCCAGAGCATGCGATTTCTCAGAAAAGTCTCATACCCCGGCTGCGAGAAATCATGTAACCTTCTCGCTTCCACCAAGCGACTTTCTGCTCCAGGCGCACGGGTACTGGCATTCCGCCACCGGTCTCGTGTTCGGAGTTGAGGTTGGTTGATGCGCCGCTGGGCTTCGAGTTCTTGTTGAAGGGACTCGACACTGATGCGTTCTGCCGCGGGCAAGGGAGAAGCGGCTGAGGCGCGAGCGGCACTTTCGAAGAGCGGACCGCGGGCTGCGGACATGTGTTCTTCGATTGTTCGCCACGGGTTTTCATCCTCTGCATCTGCTAAAGTGGAAGTTTGGCCCCTCGTTGCTCCATTGCCGTTGCTGACAGAAGCGGGGCCTGGGCTGCCAGAGGTCGGTGGACTTAACACGACCGACTGCCGCCGCCGCGGTAGACGGGAGTTGTCACCCGTTCGTGGCAAGCCTGACCTTGCCGATGAACCCCAGATGCCGTCGCGCAGCTCGTGTAGGTGCGGTAGAGTATGCGATTCATCGGGAGCATGCGAAGATGAGGGTCGCGGACTGGTGGCAGCATGTGTTCGGGAGAGCTCAGGAAAGGATTCCTGCACGGAACTCAATATCTCGCTGATTGGCCGAGCAGAGTCTGCGGTGTTTGTTGAAGACGCAGACCTGCCGCCTGAGCCCGTAAACAGATCCGGCGTTGTGTAATTGACCGATCTCGCAGGCTGTCCATTCGCACGAGCCTCCTCACGCTGTCGAGACGTCCGCAACGATTCTAAAATCTGCTGTTCCCGCGCCGTCAACCCCTGGGGATCATCGCCGAGCAAATCGGGCGTATGTCTTGAGCTTGAAGCGTTGGTATGAGACTGGCGAGCCGCGTGCAAAGCCGCCATGTCTTGTCGCTGCTGTCGCACTCTCCTTCGTGCCTCGATGTACTCTGTTGCAAAGTTGACTGCGGACGCGCTGTCCGGAGCATTTCGATATCGCCGAAGGAGATCTGCTTCCAAGTCATCCAGATGAGATATCACAGGTCCTTCTTCTTGCGGAATATCCTCAAGAGCCAGCTTCCTGAGGCTATCCGCTCCAGGCTCCAGGCTGACAACCTGTCTGCTCTTCAACCCTGTCCTCAAGTCGCCAATGCATATCCTGCCCTGGTCTTCGGCCCAGATGAGGAGATCCCACGGCTCAGGCGAAAACATCATCGATCTGATGGCACCAGGATGCGGTTGGGGAAGATCTGCTCGTGAGCCAGGCACAACGGCCACAACCGCTTCATCGTCTTCCAGTTCTGGGTTCGCCATCATCTCGGTATCCAGGACCGTAATATATCCACCCTCCGATCCTACTGCGACAAGCTGTCCCGTCGGCGACCACGCAGTCGTAAAGTATCCCACCGTCGCATCCGGGCTAGAAACAAACAGCGTGACCACATTCGTCAACCTCCACTCCACACTCGCAGTCGTAAGCCGATTGTGCGGCTTCGGAATCTGCGGCGGAGTATCCACAATCTCCCGACTAAAGAAATACGCCTGATTGAAATCGCCCACAGCAACGAGCATCTGCCCATCTGGCGAGATCGTCGCGTGATTGATCGCAAACGGCAAGTCCTTGACTCTCGTCTCGTGTCCCGCCGGGAGACTGTATATCCGCACCGTCTTGTCATTGTTCGTGAGCACGGCCACTATATCGTCCAAATGCGCCTCTTCATCCTGTATCCGGTGGATGGAAATGGAGTTTACTATTTCCTCGCCGATCCGCTCCACCTTCACAGTTGGCGCTCGCCTGCCTACGCTCTGTCGCCAGCCTTCGATCGGAAGCGCAGAATCGACGTCGAGTGTACGTGGTCCGCTACCGTCCAGTTTAATCGTGGCAAAGTGGCCATCATCTTCGCCGCCTACGCAAACGTAGCCATAGCCTGACGCCGTACATCGCGCTTCGAAGGGTAGGTTAGCGATGTGTTTCCGCTTCTTCGTCGCGGTATCGAGGCAGTATATGTCGTTTCTCGAGGCATAGTATAGGAGGTCTGGTTCGGGAGTAGAAATGTAGTGTCGTAATTGCCAGTGTCTGCGCTGTAGTCAATAACCTGCCAGCTTGGCTTCCAAACGGCGGCACATGCGATGGATGGACACGTACGATATGGGTATCTTGACGGGATAGAACGCCTTATCCGCCCGCGCGAGATCATGCGCTTCTGGGTAGCTGTTTGTATCCTGTCAGTTTCCTCCCAACAGGTTGGTGAACCGGCGGCACTCACGCGATGTATTCGCTCGCGTCGATGGCCATCCTCGACCGCGCCGGCGCGGGATTGAGTGCTATGAGAGGTTGCGCACGACTGAGGCGTGCCGGGATCGGAGGAGGACTGATGTTAATGTCGAGGGTCAAGGAGTCGAGACTGTTCCAAGAAGTTTGCTGTTAGCCCTCAACACTGCCATGTCCTAGAGAGCGATGTGCGGGCAAGGCGACGTCACATGCGTCAGCGGATCGAGAAGCTCCGGCATCGACAAAGGCGAGCTCATCATCTTTCGCATCTGTCAATCGCCCTCTGCTTGCCGGCAATGGACGGCGGAGAACAGGTGGGCAACGGCGACGGATGTTCTACGAAAATGACGATGTCACGAGTTCTGTACTACATGTACCATGCACTGCGCCTGGCGTCGGAAGCAGCACCTACACCGTCTCCTATTGCCCGCACCTGTACCGATCATGGCAATAGCGCACGACTGGGCGTCTTGATGAGAAGGAACAAAGGAAAGCTGTGGACAAGGTATGCAGCTCGCTCAGACTTGATTGCAGCGCCTGGGTAAATGCTATCAACCTCTAGGAACTGGTGCTGGGGATCGCTTTTCATGCCCTTTTCGTCGTCTCATATCTCATCTCGCAACCGTGTATCGCATCGTCTCTGTTGTATGGCCGACGCGGGTGGGAATCATCGTGAAAGACGGAAGCCAGATCATGCCGGCTTCGTCGTGCTGTCGTCTCGGAGCAGAATCATCTGTATTCATCGAAGACTAGTCAGCAAAGATCTCTCAACGAAAGCAGAAAACACCAACATACCTACTTGCTCTCGCTCTGCACCTTCTGGACGCGCTCCTCGACCTTGGCGAAGAGCGGGTGGCTCTCCTCAAGGCCGGTGATGTCCTTGGTGGCTGCCTTGGCATCCATCTGCTTCAGCTTCTTGGCCAGCTCCGTGGACTCGTCGTCGCCCTCCACGTTCTGGAAGCGGAGTGCTTGCTCGATACCACCGAGGAGGTGCTCAATCGATTCACCCTTCTCAGCCAAGAGCGCGGCCGGTCCGATGAAGCGCTCCTTGCGACTAAGCTTCCGGAGCGGTGCACGGCCCACACGCTCGACGTTGTCCTTGAGGGTTGGGTTGCTGATGCGGCTGACGATCTGCTTGACGTACTCAGACTGCTCCTCCTTGGAGATGTGGCTGTGCTTCGTGCAGATGAGGTGCGCCGTCTCCTTCAGGGTGTCCTGAACCGTGTCGTGCAGCTTCTTGTCGGCCAAGACCTCGTGGATGTACTGCTTGCCAGCCTGATGACCGTAGTAGGCAGCCGTAGCGTGGCCGGTGTTGACGGTGTAGAGCTTACGCTCGATGTAGGGCTCGAGGTCTTCGACGTAGTGAACACCCTTGATTGGAGGTGGGCTACCCTTGAATGGCTTCTCCTCGACGCACCACTCGTAGAACTTCTCGATGAGCACGTTGAGGCCGGCTCCCTCGGGCTGTACTGGCACAATGCGGTCAATAGCCGAATTGGCGAACGCAGCCTTGGAATCCAAGCTCTTCTTGCCGTCCTCGGACAGCTTCTCGACGACGAACTCCTTGAGCTTGTCGGTGCCACCGACCATGTTCTCGCAAGCAATGACGGCCAATGGCTTCTCGGCGGAGCGAGCCTCGATACCCTTGGCGATGACCGGAGCAATGAACTTCAGGATGTTCGGGCCAACGGCGCAAGTGACGGTATCGGCGGTGGCAATCTCCTTGACGACGTCGTCCTCGTGCGTCTTGGAGTTGATGGCGCGGTAGTTCTTGATGGTGAACTTCTTCTCACCATCTGGGCCGATCTCAGTGACGTCGTAGGATGGGGCGTTCTGGAGAGACTCGATGAGCTTGTCGACGACATCGACGAAGACAACCTCGAAGCCAGAGTTGTGGAGGAACTCCGCAACGAAGCCACGGCCGATGTTGCCGCCTCCGAAGTGAATTCCCTTGAGACCCATTTTGACGGTGCTTCGGTGGGATGAGAGATGTCTGCAGAAGCATCTAGTCAGTTGCCGTGGACTCTCAATCTGCGAGAGAGACTGTCTGGTGGTAGTGAAACACTACACGTGTTGTATTCAACTCCCAAAGTTAGGACGAGCTTACCTTGAGGTGAGGTCGAGTGTGTCGTGGCTTCTCGCTGTGGTAGGGAGAGGTGAAGACAGCTGCAGAGTCAGTGGTAAGCCCAATGTTCGAGCTGTTTGTCTGTTGGCTGCAGATATCACTGTCGCCGCCTGTCGTTTCCACCGCTCCTCCGCTGCTGCTGCTGCTGCTGCTGTTTGCCAAGTGAGGGGGAAAACAAGCAACTCACTGTTTTGAATGTGCAAAGAGCGGATGTCCTTGCGCCGGAAGTGGGGGTGATAAAGGGAAAGCAGGCTCGTGCTGGAGCGGAACGGTTCAATGTGATCGGTATGTCGAAGTGGTGTTGTTGTTGGTGTCTGAAGCAAGGTCGAATGGGGCGAGTTTAGAAGGCAAGTCAAGTCCGCAGAAGCTTTCGGAGGTGGCAGAGCGTGGAAAGTTAAAATAATCCGTGACAACTTATGTTGGAAGCTGCAGGGCTTGAGCTCTGGCCAGGTGGGGGGCGCTGCATCGCTGTCAGCGTTTGTTGTGTAAACGACGGGAACAGGCAGGTGCGAGTGACCTCGCTCTGGAAATAGCCCCTCCAATTTCGTGGGGGGCTCCGCGTCGACAGGGATCTCTAGGGTGACGTTAGGCATCAATCATCGCTGTCCTTCACTCGCTTCATGTCCACGGGGAGCGTGGGGAGAGTGCCGTTCCGTTTTCACATGCTTCCAAGTTCGCTGTATAGAGACAATCATAGACTCTAGGCAATGTGGATCTGCAGGTACACCGCCTCGAGCGAGTCTTTTGATCCGATGGTACTAGTAGTGTATCGAATAGACGTCTGCCCTCCGCAATCCTTGCGAACATGCGGGAGCCTACTCGTGGGGCTCCCCAGACCAATCGAGAGTCCAATTCGTGTGGGGATCTCACGTGTCAGGTCTATCTTCTTGGCGCGACGCATGCGAGATGCCATATCGTTACCGCCCTTTCAAAGTCCGGTCCGAAACCCGTTGCATGTTGCCGCCGTGCTGCAAGATCCTTGAATGTGACTGATGTACTGTGAACCAAGGCTGTGTTTGCATGCCAACGCAGCCGTCAAAAGTGTCGTGATAGCCAGACATGTCTGTTCCGAAAGCTGCTCACGCGTGGATCGCCTGCTGCACGTGTGGGTAGACTGATACCATTTTAGAGTAGAACTCCCCGTGCTCCCGCATGAGGACTTCTGGGTCGAAGGCCGCTGCAACGAAGATGGTGTCGATGCCAGAATTGAGTGGCACCACGAAACAGCCGGTGACCTGAAGTCCGATCAAGAAGGAGTAGACAACTATAACCGCGGTGAATTGTCCTCCATGGTTGTAGGCAGGATCTGTTACCTCCAGGTAGACGTAGCTAATCAGACCGCAGGCCACACCAACGAACAAGCAGCCCATGGAAAGCACAGGTCCGACCAAGCACTCATTGATGAGAGCGTCGATGCCGCGGTCCTTGATAAGCTTCCAGGTGTCTTTCGCGGATTGGAAGTAGCTCTTGCCGTAGAGTGACATATAGCTGAAGGCATAGCGGTTGATGAACTCCAGAGCCCACTGTACCAGTCCAAGAATACATCGGAGCACACAGAAAGCACAGTCTGCTGCAAAGTTTCCGGTGTTCGTGTCTTGCTGGGCGACAGAGCAGAGGAAACGCAGGGTGTCAAGAATTGCGACCAACAAGCTGCCCAAGCTGATCGAACCGAAGCTGTACGTGAGTGCTCTCCTTGCGGCTCCCCGAGTTGCACCTTTCGGTGGGTTGTGTGGGTTGAAGTACCAGCCACCATACACGCCAGAAATCGTCGTGTGTATGGTATTCTTCAGCCATTCGGTGACCCAGTATCCGGTAAAAGTAATGTAGACCAGCAATCCGATGACAACTGCAGAGCTACAGCCTCCAGATCCACCAGCACTGGCGTTGCAAGATGGGTTCGCGCCGGGCTCGAAGCGGACGTAAACGGCGACCAACGTAACTGCAAACCATGCACTGAAGGCCTGCAAAGCACACTCACGTCAGTGAACCTCACGCGAGGGAAGATCGGACACTTACCAGAGCAATGAGGCCACCAATGAAGGAGACCAGGTAAACATGCCCCACGTTTCGCGATACATCCACAGCGGTCTGGAACATCAACACCGCAAACGGAATCCGCTTGATCCACGTGATGAAGCAGAAGATGGTGAAGATCCCAATTACAAGCCACAGAGCCCCTCCAACCCACGCATGGCGGTAGAAGTAGTAGATCGCCGTCGCCAGGGTGAGGCAAATATTGAGAATACCGGTGATCCAGATGAACTGCTTCGTGAAGATGCGCGCGAGGGAGATGTATCCGTAGCCCAGGACGAGAGAGGTTGCCAGGATAAAGCAGAACAGGACGATCGTGTTTGTATTGAGACTGAAATCGTTCGCTGAGCCATAGATACCGCCGCCATTGAAGGACTTGTTTCCAGCGTAGCCTGCGATGCTGATACCAGAGACAGCCACGAAGCCCAAGAAGAACAGGATGAAGAGGATTCCAGCCCAGAGGTCATTCCATTTCGGCCGCTCGATCTTGAATTGCTGCTCGAAATTGGCCTTGTCGTCGTTGCCGTAGTCTTGCCCGTACGCAGGCGGGTTTTGCATGGGCTGTTGCTGCTGCTGTCCAGACTGCGGTTGTCCGTACTGAGGCTGGCCATATTGCGGCTGCTGGTTGTAGTACCCCTGAGCTTCGCCGCCTTGCTGCTGGCCGGCGTACGTGAGCGCGTCCATCGGCTGCTTGAAAGGTTCCATCTCGAAATCGCGTCCTCCGTCGAGCGCAGAAGGACCTGTGTAGTCGTGACCCGCGTGCGTGTCGTGGAGAGAAAAGTCTGCGAAAGAACGCTGCACGTGCGAGCAGGAGGACATCTGGGACGCTTGAGTTGGTGGTACCGAGGTTGCCCTGCGAACGGTTGTGTATCGTTTGCCTAATCGGGAGCCCTAATTTGGAATAACCCCCAACGGTGAGGGAAGATCGGTATATTTTCTTCAGACTGCGCAGGTCGAAAGCATCTACTAATCAGTGAGAAGGCCAGGTATTATGTGGTCCATCAAAGCACAGGAGGTTGCAAGAGCACGACACTGCTGCGATTATGGTCGCGTTACCTGTGTGTTGCTGGCGCTTCCAGTGCCACCGCCACCCGTGTCGCATGCGCCTGCCTGACCTGTTTCCTCCATCATCTCAGTGACCGAGTGTACCAGCTGGAACGACGTGCAGAAGGAGCGGCCACGATGCGTAGTATACCGGCCGGAACGTGGCGCATTGCTCGCACAAGGATGGAGCCTGGTCATCTCGGGAGCAAGTCTTGAGCACGAGCTTTGTGAGCACGTGCTCGCCAGTTGAAACATAACAGAGCACGACTGGATGACGCGTTGGATTCTACCGCATTGTGATTGTTGAGACGTGAACAGAAAGGAAAGAAGAAGCCGGTGGATGGACAGGTGAGTGAGATTGCACCTTGTCAGATCTGCTTCCGGGATGTCCGGGCCATCTGCTTCCTCCTTCCGCGGGCCTCAGTCCTTTCCCGCGTCCTAAGTCAACCTCACCTCTTCTCCCTGCGAATACAATCAGGCGCCAGGATCGCATCCCCTGACCGTACCCACTAGTGGCCCCCGTGGAGATAGGCCTCCAGCATCTCACTGCGGAAATCAGTGGTCACCGATGCAGCCCACACCGTCATGGACCCAATGACCAGGGTTGAGCTGAGGTCGGTTTTCGTTAGCCCATGCCAACAGCGGGTCTGGAGGTCATCTTCGACGAGTACATTGATCTCGACGTAGAACCCACTTGTCATACTGGTCAAGCGTGAGGTGCCACCCACAATCTGTGGCATACCTGGACGCAAATCATTTCGGTATGGCTGTCACTAGACGTCCTCCAGACGACTCTAGGTCCCAACGGCCGGCAATTATACTTCACCTATAGCAGAGAGACTCGGATCGCCATACTACACAGCTGTAACGAAGGACCATTCTGAGAACTGTGGAGCAGGTTCGGCGACTATGCCCCTGCTAGACTTGCACACATAGACGACACGTCTGAGGGCATAATGATCTTTCTGTCTGGTGGAAGCAGGTCATTTCGGGAAGATGACTGGGTAGATCTTCGACGCAACGATTTCGCCTTATCAAAAACGTTTGATAAGGCGAAATCGTTGCGTCGGAGGACTCTCGACTTCTGCGGCCTGCCGAAAACAGCCCTGGAGAGGAAAACAACTACGTTGACGATGATCGATCGTCGAGATCAGCGACTTCTGCATGATCAGACCAGTCTTTGTGCAAGACTGCGGTCGACCTATCCACCCATCGAAATTCAAGTCGTTGACTTCGCGCAGATGTCGTTCAAAGACCAACTGGGACTGAAACTTTCGATGGATATCTTGGTTGGAGTCCATGGAGCTCGCCTTACACATGCCATGTACAGCGGCACCCAACGGAAGCCAATCTTCAGCAACTGCGCAGAATTGCGCAAAGAATTCCGGAACTTCCTCGTCTACAGCCAAAATTGCTGGAATGAGGGTCGGTGCCACTATCATCCTCGTCGTGACCGCGGCTTTACCTATTAAGATCACGAACAAGAGCGAATCAGAAGGCTGACAGTGAACGCAAGCTGAAGATATCGAAGCCGCAGCCGGATCAACATGAAGGATATCCGGGCATTGCAATCATGCATGAACCAACGTCCCGCCACACAAACGAGCCGCATGGGCAGCACGACCCTTCGGAGCTGCCTGCTCGGGAAAGACCTTATGAGCTTGACTCGAATTGGAAACCTAAGGGCCTGGGTTAGAAGGTTTATTGAAATCGGAAAAAAACACTATTCGGAGCAGAAGACACCCATAGCGTTGCGTGGAAGTCATACATCGAGAGCTATGGGAGAGATCCGGGAGATGTGGTCTAATGCGAGTGAATCCTCACCTGGCCGACGGAGGAAGTCAAGCTTGCATGACTGGGACTGAATATTTCGCAGGCAGTACTACCAGGCCGGAGACTGGAGGGAATATTTAAACAGCACCATCAGACTGCTGAAATGCCCGCGTCGCAATTCCGCCGGTGAGTCGGCAGAAAAGTTGTCTACGGATCATCATGGATTGGAATTAAGATTCCTGACAAGCTGGACACGGGTTCAAATTGCGTCAATGTAGGGATTCATACAGTCAGGCGTCTCCCGCGGTACAGCTTGTTAGCCCACTGCCAGGAGGAAGTAAAGTCTTTGATGTAATAAGTGGATGGGTTGCGATGCCAAGCTTTTCGGACCTGGTGTCGATCCGCACGATCTTGTGATCTCGCATGCGCGACTCGAATAGGCTAGCGCGTAATCACGTCTATGACGAAGTCCGGGCTTTCAACGCGGCACGAGAGAAACATCGTGTCTGTCCACGGAGAGATTCTATGTCCGAATAATCCTTTGTGGCGTAGCAATATGCCATCATCACCATCTGCTCATTCATCCCCTTGACACAACATATAAGACCACATTGTACTGCTGTAGTCCCCAATCTGGGTCCCCGTCCACATCAATAACGACATAGGCAAATATCCGGCCATTATTTGAGGAGGAAAGGATACTACCACCATCATGGCGACACACGAGCCTGTCCACGTGTTGGACAATTACTATCTCGCCATCACGCTCCTCATCACGGTCGCGTACCAGTTAATCGGCTTCTCCATCGCCTTCACCTTCAAATTCGACAAGCTCACCGATTTCATGGGCGGTTCCAATTTCGTATGGCTAGCGATCATCACCCTCGCCATGTCAGGCACGACGAACGCCCGCCAGATCGTGACCAGCATCTTCATCATGCTCTGGGCAACGCGTCTCTCCGGCTTTCTGCTCTTTCGGATCCTCAAAACCGGCAAAGACGACCGCTTCGACGACAAGCGGGACAAATTCTTCCCTTTCCTCGGCTTTTGGGTCTTTCAGATGCTCTGGGTATGGACCGTCAGCATGCCCGTGACGATTCTGAACTCTCCGAATGTGCTTCAGTACCCACAGCCAAGCTTTGGCAAGGCAACGGACATTGTGGCAATCATCTTCTTCGCGGTTGCTTTCAGCATTGAGGCGTGGTCGGATATTCAGAAGTATCGCTTCAAACAGGGACCTGGAAAGGAGCCTGGTGCAGTTTGCAACGTCGGCCTTTTTAGCTGGAGTCGGCATCCGAACTACTTTGGGGAGATCATGGTACAAGTTTGTAAGTCATTGATCAGACTACCATTTGGTTCTCCGGGACGCTGACAGGATTCCCAGCAATTTATATCATTGCCGTCACACCTGCAAGCTACGGCAACGTCCCCTCTGGCTCGGGCGCGTACGCTGCACTCTACGCATCCTGCGTCGGCTTCATCTTCCTCACGACCCTGCTCATGTTCGTCTCCGGCCTGCCGCTCCAAGAGCGCCCAGGCGCGAAGAAGCGGTACGAAAAGGGAACCGGCTGGCCCGAGTATGAGAAGTGGCTCCACGACACGAGCGTCCTCATCCCAATGCCACCTCAACTCTGGTCTCGGCTGCCGGTATTCATCAAGAGAACCATCGGTCTGGAATTCCCCATGTATGTCTTCGATCCGGCGAAGCATGCGGATCTTTCCAAGGTTCAGGATAGGCAGGCTGAAGAGGGAGAGAGTGGCAACTAGGTTTTGCTCCCCCCCTGGGCACACATCTCCGTTGAGTAATCTGTAAGACAGTGCAAGATGCGAATTTGGTGGTGATATCCAGGGATCCCTCCTGTTGGGGCATATTTCTTGCGTTCAGCAGGCAATGATCTTGATCATAGGCGTCGATCGATCGATAGAGCCGGTAATATCTTTAGCTGTAAATGGCTCCACTGGAGCCCAGCTTGGAGATCTTCCTACGTACAGATCAAAGTTCTCTTATCGCTTATCGCGTGAGACCAGGCGGCTTGTTCAACAACGAGTATCAAAGTCATCATCAACTTGGTATACGGAGCGTACTCGACAGTTTGGCTCGCGAAGAACGAAAAGTCAGTTGAGATGTCGTGCCTCATCGCCGTATCCCGCGTGACCAGACCCGCAAGGAAGCATAGCAGCGTGCGCAACGCTTATAGAAATTGAAACAATTCGTCAATGGAGAAGTTGTCCAAGTTACTATCTACTGGTGAAGTCGCCCATACATCGTTCTGCTGTTTGGGCGACCAATTGGCTGCATGTGGAATGCTAACTTTGTTCACACGGTTTGAAGGGTTTTCCGGGGAAGAAGAAGAAGAAGAAGAAACACACAGGCACCGTCCTCCCTTCACACCTTCCGCCTTCCACCTGACACCTAACAGACACCCAAGAAGAGCAGACTTTTCCTTCCCCCGCCCCCCCCCTCCTCAAAATTCGTAAATCTTTCGAGGCCTCTTTGTGAGAAGCAGGAAGCCGCTCTACGATATATCAGGCGTCTAGGCCTCTTCTTCCCACCTCATCACATGCTCGTTTTTGGTATTGTGATAGCCGGAGCTTTGCATTCGTTCAAATTTTCAAATTGGGGTATCTCTCTGGGTAGGTAGGTAGGTAGGTAGGTAGGTAGCTACTACCACTACTCCTACTAACCACCTCGCTTCACGCCGTTGATACATTCCGAAAAAATCCTCCAAAACAAGCACGATCCGATCCGATATCGCCATTCTCCGCAAAAGAATTGGTCATCTGTACTCCCGAAGAACGCCGCTATATCAATAGTCCACTCCGTCTTCTTGGTGGGGGAGGGAGGGCGAAATTTGCCTATTCCCTGTTAATCATTCCCAACAAAAAAAGACTCCTGCGCTTTGTCTCTTGCCCCGAAAAAAATACGTATATTTACCGCAAAATCCAAGGTAAGATTAGCACTCAACTCATTGTACTTTCGTATGAACACTGGGCGGATACCGATCGATGGAATTCTCCCCACGACTCGCGGGATCCTTTCGCCTCGCTTCTTCGTCCTCATAGTGCACCTCGCAAGTCAACGTCTGGATGATGCCCCGGGTAGAATTATCGCTTGCAGCGGAATGTCTGCCCGTCGGACCACCCGCGCCACTCGCAGACTGCACCTGGGTGACGTTCTTTCCATAGGATCGGATTCCGCCGTGTTCGGCCTCGCCATCGCTCCGCGGGGACATGATGTTCGGGGCGGAACTTTTGCGATTGCTCTTTCTCTCTAGAGATGCCATGGCATAGGAGCCGCTGCTGCCACCGTAGCCGCTGATTCCCTGGGTATCGTAGGTCCCAAAGCCCGTGTTGAAAGCAGAGACGAAAGGTTTGAGGGTGGGCCATGTGGAGGCCATGAGGCCATAGTGCATTTCCAAGTTCAAGAGTATGAATGGGACGACCCCGCGGTAGAGAGGCTGAGGCGAGTCGATGGTGTCTGCGAGGAAGTGGATTCGAAGGAGCGCGCATGCGATGACGGGACTTCGGAGCCAGAAGACTGCCACCACGGTGAACTTGCGCATGAACGTCGTTTGTAGAGGCCAGACCAGCCAGATCGGAATTGCCAGGAGTGCCACTTCAATGAGGACGTTGAAAGCGGTTATTGCCCGCCATGCCGTGAGCTTGCAACTGGTTAGCAAATCCATCGTCTATTGAATATCATCATGCATTCTGCGAGATCCAGCATACCTGATTGGTACATTGGCTTCCGGCGAGCCTCCAGGGAGCAGTCTCTGTGCAACGAATTGCTTCTGCTAGGAAGGCACTGACGCCCCACAGAACCGATGCTGCGAGGATGCCGTAGCAAGCATGAACCCTACTCTTGATGAAGACCAGACGTGCTAGCAAGAGCGCCACAGTACATTTGGACAGGGCAACTGTCACGATATAAAGCAACTGCGTGACATAAATGGCCTAGAAAGTTTGTCAGTACAGTTGTGATGCGGAGCACCTGATTGATCTTACCTTGGAGGCTCTGTCGATTTGGGAGGGTGTCAGCAGCTCCAAATACTTGCCAAAGCCAAACGATACAGCTGCTGCAGACACGATCGCCTGAACGACGCCGAATACCTGCCAAGTCCAACAATTAGAGTATTCCTCAAGCATCACAAAGGAATTCTGGGACGATACCGTGCTGACGCTGCAGAGGATGTCGTCTGCTCCAAACGGCCCACTCACGGTCGCGCGCATGTAGACTCGCACGAAGAAGCACAAGACGACCCACGTCGCCATCAATGTGCATATCACCAATGCGATCCCGCCATGATCCTGATCGGTAGTAATGAAGCTTCGGGTACCAGAATGTAGATCCGGCAGAGGATAGGGGCCATTTGACATGTCGGAAGCGATAGAGGTATTCGGCCAGCTACGGGCGCTGCGGCCGTCTTCGTCGAGAGATATCAAGCGTGAAGAGAGGTCGTCAACAAATGGTGTCCCGCGAAGTCATGACAGACCAAGCGCGCACGCAGATGGGGTTAGATAGGCGTGATGATGAGGTTAGCTCGCACGACACTTTCTGCCAAAGAGGTGCGCCCAGGGTAGGCGAAGTGATTAGACGCAAGCCTCGAGCGCTGATCGGCGTCGAGACGTATGGAAAGTTCACGGTTCAAGTTGCAGCGCGGGAAGGACGACGGGTTTTGACTGTGCAGCAGCGCAGAAGGGCGGTAGCCTCCATGCACACATGATTTCACGACAGCTGCGGACGAGAACAGTGTGTAGCTGTGTGTAGGGTGATAAGACGACGGCTCCAGTTCGTGGGGCGAAGGAGATGCGGCTGTCAGCCAGGCTCCCTGTACGGCAGTGTTGGCGGTGCAGCTTGACAGGAGCACAGAGGGCCGTCACTCGCTCCACGATCGGGACGCGAGCTCTGCCGGAGCCGAGTGTACTGTATGTAGCATTGGGAGACGCACGAGACGCATCCGGGTTGCACAGGATCCACGGCAGTAGTGGGCGTAGATTAACCACACCACCTCCAATTCCACATGGCTGGGAATTCGGATGGACGGCGTTACTGTACCAATGCTATGTGCGACAAGCTCGATTCTGTCGTCCACCCAATGGTACAAGATCATCCTGCCGCCGCGGACAAAGGTTGTAGCTGCAGTGGTGATTCTGGTGCGCTTTCTTTCATCTTTGGTTGGTCTGGTCTGGTATGGTGTGTGGAGGTGGCTTGCTGGGCGGGCGATCGGCGGGGGGAGAACCCGGGAAACTTTGGGGTTAGCGGCCAGCGGACGACAATCATCCGTCATGAACATGCGACGTCCATACACCGTGCATCGATATGTGATACCACGCAAACGCCCTGTCCACACGTGCGAGAGACAGGACCAAACTTCTTCGCTGTCCCATCAGCCTGCTGCCCCTTTCGCACACGAGCGTGACGTCCACCCAAGAGTCGACCCCGAATCCAGAAGAGTTCCCCCTTCAATCCTCCCTGAACTGTAATCCCGACTGGGTCGTCAAGGGCCAATAACTCGCTCCTTGCCGCAATCATGCGCAGGCGGTCACTTCGAGCGCGGAGGGGGACGGATATGTCCCCCGGTGCCTGCACGTTGTGTGCGACCGGGTGGCACGGTGCTGGTGACAGCCCACGTTGAGACATAAGCTTTGTGCATCCACCGCATTGCGTCGGCTCTTCGGCAGGAAAAACGACTCGGAGCGTCTGTGATTCTGTCGTGTGGCTGTCCAAGGGTCCGTCTTCACCAGAACGTAGTAGCACCTCTTGGAGCTTCTTCTCGTCCTTGACAACCTTGCTGTCTTGCACACACGTGGCGACCTGGTCCGACTCCCACTCTTGCTGCCACTCCATCTCTTCAACGCTTCCACCGCTCGAAATGGCGCACCGAAACCCATTCGACAGCAAGACGTCCGCCGTCGACATCTGCAATGACGACGACTTCGAAATCACCGATCTACCACCTGAGAAGGCGGGTACCAAACATGACCGGCGAGACATGGCAAGAATGGGCCAGGCGCAGGAGTTCAGGCGCAACTTCAGCTTCATCCCCATCTTCGGTTTCGCTGCCGTGTTGATGATGACATGGGCTTCCGTGCTCACGCAGGTCTGCCTGAAGACACACACGCAGTGCTCGAGACTGATTGCTTCGCAGCTCCGTCAGCTACATCCTGCCAAACGGTGGCCTTCCTGCGATGATCTATGTCTATCTGGTGACACTGTTCGGTTTCGGTTGCGCCATCTTTTCCATGGCAGAGATGGCTTCAATGGCACCTACATCCGGAGGTAAGAGCGTTGTCTCCGCCCCCGAACGATTCGCCCCTGACAAGTGTTCTAGGTCAATATCACTGGGTCTCCGAATTCGCGCCCAAGTCCTGTCAGAAGCTGCTCTCGTACATTGTCGGCTGGTTCTGCGTCCTCGGATGGCAGGCTGGAGTTGCCGGGCAGTGTTTTACAGTTGCATCGATGATCCAGGGGCTGATTATTCTGAACGATGCGACTTATGAACCGCAGCCATGGCACGCTGTGCTGTTGACAATCGCCGCAGCCACGGTCGCCGTCTTGTTCAACACCTTCTTTGCTCGCAAGCTCCCGCTGCTCGAGGGACTGGTCCTCTTTCTGTTGATCTTCGGGTTCTTTGCCATTCTGATCCCGCTCTGGGTGTTCGCTCCACGCCACTCAAATACTGCTGTCTGGACTGATTTCACCAATGGCGGCGAGTGGCCGAACATGGGACTGGCATTCCTCGTGGGCTTTACGGGCCCGATGTATGCACTGATCGGTCCCGATTCGTCTGTGCACATGGCTGAGGAGGTGAAAGACGCTTCTCGAACCATTCCTTGGGCCATGGTGGCTACTCTTGTCCTGAACGGTATCACTGGCCTGGTCATGAGCATCACGTTCGCGTACTGCATTGGTCCTCTGGATGCGGCGGCAATGCCACAGTACAACTTCGCTTTCATTGGCACCTTTTACAACGCGACGCGTTCCCACGCGGGAGCCACAGTCATGACTTGCGTCATCATGGCTCTGACCTTCTGCTCTGCCATCAGCAACGTCGCCGCCGCATCTCGCCAGATGTTCGCTTTTGCTCGCGACGGAGGTCTCCCGTTCGCCAGGGTCCTCTGCTACGTTCATCCGGGTTGGGATATTCCATTCAACGCCGTCATGGTCAGCTTCACCATCACGGCGCTTCTGTCGCTCATCAACCTGGGAAGTATGGTGGCTTTCAACGCCATCCTGTCGATCGGTGTCGTCGCTCTCCTGACCTCTTACATGACCTCGATTGGATGCATCTTGCTGAAGCGAATCCGAGGTGAAGAGCTTCTGCCACGTCGCTGGAGCCTGGGAGTCCCATTTGGATGGTTCTGCAACATCGTAGGTTTCATCTACGTGTGCTTGGCATATATTTTCGGTTTCTTCCCAATCGCGAACAACCCCACAACCGAAACGATGAACTGGGCTTCAGCTGTGTACGGGGCCGTTGCCATTTTGAGCGCTCTCTATTATACCGTATGGGCGAGGCACAACTACGTGCCACCTGCCGCGAAGCTCGCGAAGGACCTATGAAGAGACAGACAGTCTCTGTGGATGTGCTTTTTTGGCGTGTACAGCGTGCGTTTCCAGAGTATGATATACCCAATGTTAGTTTTTTGTTGCTTGTAGAGAAAGAATTTGAAGCCCAGAGCGGAGCAAGGAGGAAGTAGTGAAGTGGAGTCTGATAACTGCAGGTATAGTTTCAACTTCCCCAACTCCCCTTGTCCATGACTTACTCGTCCGCATACTTCCGATGTATTGACAAGGAACATCGAGTGTTATAATTCAGCTTGTCTTGCCATACATGGATGGTAGGTAAAGACCGTGCCATATCAGTGCGTCGGAAGTGAATATGGCCCCAGCAACACTGGAGTTGGTGTCTCTCTGACTTCGGGCGTGCACTGGTGTCTTCTTCTGGATTTGAGATCATCTTGCGCAAAGTCGTTTGAGACAGTCGTTGTAGAGTCCCTCTCTCACGAAGTTGTTGTTGGTAAGACAGAACAGAATTATTCAGGAGAAGGAAGAAGTCAAGTCGAGTGTAGAAAGTTCTCTAGCAATACTAAAGGTCGGTCGTTCCTTCCCTGTATCACAAGATATCGCAACCGAGTTTCGCTAGCGGCGTCTTCAGCTGCTTGCCAAAAGTCGTCGTCGTCGACGCGAGGGAAGGAAGCTCACCTCGGAAAATCGTCTCCGCCAGATATAGTCCACTTCCAAGCTCCTTCACCAAAAGCACTTCTCATCACCTCTCACACTCTCGAAGATCTCCCACAATGTCCCTCTGGCAGTAAGCCCCCGGCCACGCCCCCGCCCGCAGACCCCCTCCCCTCTCCAAACGAGCCCGCCCGCTTTTCCTCCCATTCCCTAACGCAAAAGATCTAGATCCTACCGCAACCTCTCCCAACGCACGCGTCTCTTCGTCGGAGTCGGCATCATGGCGTACGCAGGCCTCGGACTCTTCCTTTCGGATCGCGCAGAGCAGACGTTCGGTTTCACGCCGACGGAGCAGGATCGGCAGAGGTTGCAAGAGGCTGTGCCGAGGATTCATGTTGTGGAGCGGGAGAAGTAGAGCGGAGCGAGGGAGACGGGTTTTGCGAAGCAAGGGAGGGAGAGACATTTCGAATGAGGTCGCTGGACATCACGGTCGTGTGAGAAGGGTCTTTGGTTTGGAAAGCAACCCGTTTCGAAGCGGAGGGAGGAGAAGAGATGAAAAGGGACAGACGAGATCACTCTCCAGACCGAACCCTTCGAATCACAAAATGGCCGACAACGACTCCAACCATGCGAGCGCACCCAAAACCCAATTCATCAGCGATAAGGACCATTTCCGTCAATCCAACGAGCAGCGCTTTTCAACCAGCAGGAAGAATTCTACTATACGGTGCATCTGCGACAACCCTCAATGATGGAGAGGACTTCTTTTCCGGTGCTGAGAATGTCACGCCTTCCAGCACAAAACCTGCATGATCTGGCCTTGAATGCAATTGGACTTGCCTTCCCAGACGGTCACGCCTGATGCAATCTATCTATTACTCTGAGCGATGCCGACCGGATTACCTTTAGCATCGAGACGTTGCAGGCCATTGAGCAAGGCGAGAAGATTTGGCAGCGTCGGTGGGAGAAGTCTCATGGGAGTCCAGAAGCCGTAAGTCTACAGCCGTTAGCCTCGTTGTGGACGCTGCTGACATGGATCATAGGACCGCGCTTCACGCTCGACGTCTGATGGTGGAGACAGCTAGGGAGGCAAGCAAGGGTGAAGCGGTGAAAGTGCTCAAGAGCAACTCAATTGGCGTGTCAGGTCGTCAGCTAAATTTATCGTAAATGCTACATATGCCACCAGCGAAGCGTCAGAATATCTACAACTTGCTCCTGCTAACAATGCAAGCATTGTTGTTGGTCATGGTCTGCACAGCGTCTGTGACCATCTCATCAATAATGGCCTTGGCCGACTTCTTCTCGTTGACAACAGCAGAGGCCTTGCCCATCAGGAAAGGTCGTGCGTTGTCCAGGGTGTCGTCGTCAACGTCGTCACCCATGCGCTCCATGTCCCATTCAACGGGGATGTGGCCCTTGGAGGTGAGGTCCTTGATTTCGGATTGTCTGTTGTCCTCCCAGTTCTTGATGTAAGGGTTCTGGCGCACACGCAGAGGACGGCCGGTGAAGATGATGGTGCGGACATTGTCGTCGAAACCGGCGGTTCGCACAGCTTCTTGGTGGGCTTTTGGTGCGCCGGCTTCCTGTGCAACGCGCATCAAATGGTCAGTGATCTGCTAAGATATATAGATGACCATTCAAGTGAGATTTCTTACCTCGGACAAGACGAAACGGGTGCCGACCCAAACGGCGGAGGCACCGAGCGAGAGGGATGCTGCGAGGGTTTGGCCGTTGAAGATTCCTCCTGCTGCGATGATTTGGACTGGCTGGCCGGTCATGGGGCTCTTGTGTCCCTTGCAGAGTCTGGCGACTTCGGGAATGAGGATGGTGGTTGGGACATCTCCAGTGTGTCCACCTCCTTCACCACCTTGGGCACAGATCATATCTACTCCGAGGTCGAGGCACTTTGCGACGTGCTTAGGGTGGCCGATCATGTTCCTGTAGTGGTATCCATCAGCATGGAATGTCGATCGTCGGAGGTTGGGATCGTACTCACATGTAGAGGATACCAGCCTTGTGCAGACGGTCGACGACAGCCTTGGGTGGAACACCGACGGCGGAGACGAAGAGACGTGCGCCAGAGTCGATGATGATCTCGACGAGCTCACTGAGCTTGCCCTTGGTGTAGTCGTAGCTGTGTCCCGTCAGCAACCTGTTCCGACATGCCCCGTTCCTCAACCCGATGCTCTTGTAGCCGGACATACTTGGTCTTTCTCGCGCTACCACCGACCTGTGGGAGAAGCAGATCGACACCGAACGGCGCATTCTTGTCCTTCAAGAAACCCTTCAACTCGGCGATTTGCTCCCGGAGCATGTCTGGGGTGTATCCGACACCACCAATGACACCAATACCACCGGCATTCGAGACGGCGGCTGCGAGTTTCGGACCGGCAGCGACGTTCATGCCGGCCAGCATGATGGGATGGTTGATCTTCAAGAGATCGGTCGTGACCGTGCGGATCTGCTCTGTATGCCCGACACGTTAGCTACCGGTCGTCGACACGTGAAAGGTGAGGTGATGCTGGAGCTTACGGGGCGAAGAGTCGGCTGCCATGATTGCTCGTGTTCTGAATAGAGTGTTATTTGGGATAGACTGTTACTATACAGGTTTCAAGAAGCTGGGATTGCAAAGAAGGTTGAAATGGTGGTCGAGTGGACACCTTCGAGGCTGGATCGAATGGAAGATGCGTGCATGAGAGGAGACGAGGGACGAGTACCGACGGGCCTCGGCTTGTCCCACGTGACTGACCTCGGCGCCCGCTAGAGCGAGAAGTGGCTAGATTCGTGCCGCTTCTTGCAGGTACATGCGAACCACGGGACTGCAAGTCCGCTCCGATTGTCAGGCGCAGGGAGTGCGAACTTCTCCTTCACTCACATCGCTGGTGGCTGCGGTGGTGTTCCTACCCTTGACACTGTCGAGGCAGAAGCGGCGCGGGACTACCCAGTGCGGAGAACCCTGTGATTGGCCGAGCCCGTCCGCATCCGAAGCTGTGGCGACCCGGCGCTAGTTCTCGCTCCCGACGACATCTCTCGGTGTGCCGTGCAGCGCACCGAGACGCGTCCAATTCGCCAGCTTGATACATGTCATGCTAACAACAATCAACCCCCTTTCAGCTGCTTGTCTGCTTCAGTCACCATCCTGATGCCCCGCACCCATACTCGGAGGAAGCGCACTGAACGCGGCCGCGCGCCATGAGACACAAATTCGGAGGCGCCGCGCGGTTGCTCATCCCGTCGCGGAGAACAACGAGGTTCAACTCACAGCCCCTGGTATCGGCACAGTGTCTGAGAAGTCTGAGAAGCCCTACTGCACTTTATCGCTTTGGTGTCGGCGCCGTCCCACAGCAGGCGAGATTGAGTTCCGATTCTGCAGCAAACCACTTGACACCGTCTGGAAGGTTCGATAGCCATGATCGTGCAGTCGAAAACTCCAACGACGCTTCGAAGGAGCTTTCACATTCCGGATACGTTTCTTCCGTGAACGTAAAACCATCCGTTGGTGGTGCCGATCTCGACCGTTCACAAACAATTGGCGATTCTCCGCAAAATCAATTCGGGAAAGCAAGGACGCGCGATTATGAGGGAGCAGACTTCACTATCAAATATCCAACCGCCACAAAGGCGCAACTCCATCTGTGTGTGGTAGTGACATCCTTACATTGCTTCCATCGCTGACCCTACTTGAGCAATACATCTGCAGCAGATCGAGCTGGATTTTCTCGTTGGGAAATCCGTCGCGACTTGGGGACCGCACGACCAATGCAAGAGCAAATTATAGTGAAAGAGCAACTTGCTTTGACGCTTGCACGATTTTTCCAGGATACTTCCCTTTGCGGATTTGCTGCCTGGGCCAATGCATTATCGCATTGCTCCGAAGTCTGTCCGCCACCCTACGATTACTCTATCTCAATGCCTACCGCCGCTGAGCTTTTGCCGAAGTCTCGACTGTGGAAAGGCAGATTCGGCCAACGTCATGGCCGAAGATTCTTAAGCTTTGACATACGGATAAGGCCAGACGAGTCTGTCGCAGAGACCAGTCAACCGCGGCTTACTGATGAGTCTTCTCTCACGATCCGCATTTGTGCCAACTTCCACGACATAGTATTGCATCAAACCGATGGCACGACTATATCTCTGGAGGAGGAATTGACGTATTTGGCGGATGTTGCACAATTGGTCGCACGCCGTCTTCAGAGAGAGCCGAGTCGCGAGGGCGGGCAAATGTTTCGTTCAAAAATGGCCGAGTATCTTCTCAAAGTGCTCGAATTTCAGACCGCCGGTCTCGCTGTCTACGCAATACAGGTTGGAGATCGGATCAGTCGCTCCAAATCCTCCGCCACTTGGAAGACGCTCCCTGACGCTCCTCTCACTTCGGAGGTCCGTCATGCGAAGCAAGCGAGGATTGATGTCGGCCCCAACGACATATTGCTCAACGAGGAGCTCATCGATACAATTTGTCATGATTATGTAGAGCATTCTGACAAAGCAGTTGAAACGAGCGAGCCCGAATCAAACGCCAGACCAAGGAAAAATGAGGACGAAAGGAACATTGAGGATGACGCTGATTTTACGGTCCCTGGTAGCGATATCGATGCCCGTACCCTTCACCTGTCCAGGCACGATTATATGTTAAGTACCCTCGTCAGTGAATCATCGCTAAAGTAAGTAAGTCCTTCACATACAGCGAACGTTGCTTACAAATCCAGGTCAGAAATCGTCTCGAGTAAGACAGGCACAAACGTGACTTGGAGCCTCGCAATTTTCTGGAATTCAAGGTACGCAGAAAGCCTGAGTAAATTCTCGTTTGAGGATGTGAAAGATTCTCTAGAGAAGGCGTTTGCGGAAACCAACGATACTGGTCTTTCGTGGTTACCCGAAGCCGCTGCAAACGCTGCTCGACTTCTCCCGTGCAATCCGTGCGTATCTCTACGACTGCGTGCTAGCTTCCAAAACGATACAAGACACCGGAACCGTTCATCTGGATTGCGCGCTTCAATCAAGTATGTGCATGCTGGAGAATTTCACAGCCAATCCCGGATGAAACTCAGGTGGGCTAAGCGTGATCCTTGGACTATCCGCCTTCCTGAAATGCAGTTCAAAGACATACGCGTAAGAGATTCTACAGAAATGAACGTTTCGAGCGCCCGCTTGAGCATTACGCTGCATGGGGTCTGCATCGACGATGGTCGTGCAAGCCAGGAGAGTGCGTTGTCCCGCTTGGACCGTATCTGCGAGCTGCTAGAACCGCACTTAGCCGACATGTTTCGGGCCAGCAAGTCGTTGACATTGCAAGAAGCCGCGCATGAATGCTGCCGGATTGTGGCCAACCTACCGCAGCCCATTGATGGTACACTCCAGCCGAAAATGGTGAAGGCCAAGCTTGATCTGCAAGCTCCAGATGACAATAATGCAGCAACTTCTGCGACTTCTTCGCATAATGTTTCGCAAGGTGCGAGCAAAGATGTTGTATTTGTTGCTCTTGGAAGCAATATCGGAGACCGCTGTGGAGTACTCGAGAGCGCATGCAAGATGATCGATGCTTCCGCAGACATGCAGATCCTTAGGACCAGTCCTCTCTACGAAACCGAACCGATGTACGTAGAGGAGCAAGAGTCGTTTTTGAACGGCGTGTGCATGGTAAGTGACAATGAAGAGCTTGGGTCGCTTAATGTCTAACTCGCAACAGATCAGCACGAGCTTGGCACCCAATGAACTTCTGGACCGGCTTCAAGCTATCGAGAATGATCTAGGACGAGTCAAGCTTGTAGATAAAGGACCGCGTAACATTGATTTGGACATTGTGGCATACAAGGGAGAAGTCGTCAACACAGAACGTCTGATCATCCCCCACCGATTGATGACCGAGCGAGAGTTTGTTCTTCGTCCACTACGCGAGTAAGTATAGTTTGATGCGAGAAGTTGTCTGCGTACATGCTAACCTATGTCTAGTGTTGATGATGGTAGTTTCGAGCATCCAGTGACGGGAAAGTCTGTTGAGCAGCTTTTGCGAGCATATGGGCGTCCCCCGGACTCGTTCACCCCTATCGCACCCGGCTGCGATGCTATCCACGCTAACAATCCTAAACGCCGCACACGAGTTATGGCCATCTTGAATGTGACCCCAGACTCCTTCTCTGACGGTGGTGACAACCAACCTGCCGATGTGGAATCTCTCAAAGCCACCGCCCTGTCTCACATCGCAGCGGGCGCTACTATCATCGACATAGGCGGCCAGTCCTCACGCCCAAACGCGCCCGACATCACGGCCGAAGAAGAACTGGCTCGGGTCCTACCAGCGATCGAAGCAATCAAGTCACTTCCGGAAGCAGCCAACATTGCCATATCGATCGATACCTACCGCGCCAGCGTCGCGGAAGCAGCCATCAACGCAGGGGCGCACATCGTCAACGACATCTCCGCAGGCTTATTGGATCCGGAGATGTTTCCCACCGTTGCCAGACTGGGCTGCACTTACATCATGACGCACATGCGTGGCACGCC
Source organism: Lecanosticta acicola (assembly GCA_963674455.1). Taxonomy (NCBI): domain Eukaryota; kingdom Fungi; phylum Ascomycota; class Dothideomycetes; order Mycosphaerellales; family Mycosphaerellaceae; genus Lecanosticta; species Lecanosticta acicola. The sequence continues at coordinate 188,922 of CAVMBE010000040.1, read as the reverse complement.
CTCCACCATGCAAGACGCGGAACATACTACCTACACGTCGGGGCTCTTGCATGGTATATATACAGAACTGCAAGATCGCATTGAAGAGGCCCAGCAAGCTGGCATTCGTCGCTGGCGAATCATTTTGGATCCGGGCATAGGATTCAGCAAAACAACTGGGCAGAATTTACAGATTTTGCGTGCACTAAACAGTCTGAAGAAGAAGCAGAGCCGTGATACCACTGGCTACCCGTGGTTAGTCGGAAGCAGCAGGAAGGGTTTCATCGGCAAGGTGACCGGAGCGGAGGATGCAAAGGATCGAGTCTTCGGCACCGCGGCAACTGTGACGGCCGCGATCCAAGGGGGAGCGGATATCGTGAGGGTACACGACGTCAAAGAGATGGTGCAGGTGGCGAGAATGGCGGATGCCATATACAGACGACTTCCAGGCGAGGAAAGTTGGCCAGAAGAGCCCTCGGGTGACGGGAATCAGCAATAAGCCAAGGATGTTTGGAGAGCGTGGAAATCACGCTCGTACAGAAGGGCAGATGCTGAGCACGAAGCTTGTTGCATAAACCTGTAGATTACTTTCCAGCATGGCATAGCGCAGCGTAGCATAGCATAGCCTAGGCGTTGCGTAAGTTTTGTTTTGTAGAATGGGAAAGCATTCAAAGGTTCGCGTCGGACATGCGCAGCAGCCCGTCAGACATGGGACTGGCGGCCATCTGACTACATCACCCTCGGCCTTGCTGATGCCATTTCCCCCGGTCCGCCCTTCTTGTGACAACACTGGACGACAACTGAGTCCAAGGCACGAAGTTTGAGGACATGCTCACCGCTGAAGTCGATCAAGACAAGAGCGACAAATCCGAGGCGACGAAGGGGAAATGAAGCGGCAGACACACACAGTATCGAGAACTCTAGATAGGCACGGCGTCTCGTGCGAACAATCCAAATCTTTACAGAACGATGGACAGGACTCTAGAACGACAGCATCATCGCATTGCTCCGCAACGCTTCACGACCTCACCGGATAGCCATAAAGAAAGCCCACCACTTCTCCCCCCTCAACTTCCTCATACTTTTCGAGGACCCTTCCCGAATGCTACCCTCCCCTCCGGTAACCCTCTGAGCGGAACCTTCCTAAACAACGTCCGGTCAACAGACCTGAATTCCTTCCGTTCTTTTTCAGGCGGCGCCCCTTTGATTATCTTTCCTTCCTTTCCCAAAATTTCCCGTCAACTCGCCCAGTCAGAGCAGTCATACCCGGAAACGGCTGGAAACGCATTTCTGCGCATGTCATTTCGAAGTCCCTGTACATCGATCGAGAGAGAGAAGATACTGCAACGCCGTGATTCCCCTCGGCAGCGATTCGGATGCGATACCCTCGAGGGCGATACGAGGAGGCCTCCTGATGCGGAAGGGAGATCTTGTGTTTTGGGAGGCCGTGGGCGAGGCATAAGCCGCCGATGCCTGCGCCGATGACGAGGACTGGTGCTTTAGGATGCATAATGCATCCTTATCTGGGAGAGAGCAGATGTGGTGGTGGCGTCAGTAGTCGTGAGATGAATTTGTATCTTGATGACTGGCAAAGTAGGGATTTGAGAAAAGCCTCCTTGCCTTGGCGTGCTCTACATATATCCATCTCTATAGTGTCAATTTTCATTAGCGATCTTGTCTTTTGGCGTCTACGCTTCTGTGGATCGATCCTGTAGAGACAATTTAGATATGATCTCGGATCATTGCTAGGAGAGCTAAACTGGTCAGCCACCGAGGTGGCAGGGTACAGCCAATCAGAGATTCTGAAAGCTAGGGCGCCCGGCTTCACCTGATACCGGAGACACGCGCAATGTCTTGATAGAGAGCGGATCTTAGCCACGCAGCGCACATGTGTTTTGATGACCAAGGTCCGCCATTTACCTGGCTCGAAAATGCGGGCAAAATGCTACCAGATGCTCTAGACTGGATCTAAGTGCTCTGTGGGCCATGGACGCAGCTGGGTATTATGAATGTCCGGCTGACTACTCAGAAGTGGGGAGACGAGATCTATCGTTCAGTCGGCGTCGTCCTCTTCGCCGTCGCTGGCGTCAGAATCGTCTTTGCGTCCCTTCCGAATGGCCTTTGGCTGATAGCCCTCGATGGAACTGTAGTGACCGATGCCTGCTTCAGCGTCGGATGGCTTGAACGGTTTGGGTTGCTTTTCAACTACGGTCTCAGCCATGACTTGGTTGGGTCTCATGGAGTCTGTCTTCTCGCCACGTTCCATGGCCAGCTCTTCGTCCTTGGCCACTTTCTGGCGCCACGCATCGACGCGAGCAGCTCTGTTCGCACGCCGCATAGCTGTTTCAATCTCGGGAGGCTCGTCGTCTTCGTGTAGCCTGATGTCGGGCTGTTGCTCAGGCACACGCTCCCACGCAGGCACCTCACTCAGCTGAGCCTTGACCAGCAGACTCTTCTTGGCGCACGTGTCGCTGCAATAGTCGTTCATGCCTTTCCTGAGCTTCCAGGCCGAGCTAGGTCCCATGGTTTGAGATCGCGGCGGATTGCGGCACAGTGCGTAGCCACACTTGCTGTCGATCCGGCGCTCCTCCACCAGGCTGTCGTAGTCGGATGGCTGGAAGGCTTTGACAAGACTTACGAATGCGATGGCCTCTTTGGTGGTGAAGGTGGAAGTGGCTGGGAAGTCTAGGAGTGTTGTGATGGAGTTCAGTATCGCTGCTTCCACATCTTTACGATGCTGAATTAGATGGGCATGCTTGAGGGCGATGTTCAGGTTCTTCCGATCCCTTTCGACCTTCTCCTTCTGCTCGTCTGCCGCAGTCGGTGTCTTTCTGGCGGGCTGCTTGATGATGGACTTGACGGCAATTCTCCCAGACATGTTTCTGGTGGAGGATGGTATTGTTGTTGTTGATGCAGTATGAGAGAGGGAGGTGGTGGTCTGAAGAAATGCGAGTCATTTCACTAGCGCGGATTAGAGTAGAGCTACGCCATTCACGTGGGAGCTGCAGGTGGTGCCTCAGGCAATCACAGCACAACGTTCAGCGTCATGGTCATTTCCCGCAGTTCGGACGGCAGACCGCTCCACCTCGCGCCAAATGGCACGCTGCTTTCTCTGTTATTACCTACCCAGCTGACCTTTGATAATCAGTCCGCTGGCAGAGCTCACGTTTTCACGAATGTGCTGATACGGAGCATACGGACGCTTCGGAAGCAGCAGGGACGTCTGGCGCAAGATTCAGGATTGCGGTTGAAACTTGCGCGGCCTACTGCTGCTGGCCTGCACATCGCGCCTCGTCCTTACGTCAAGCTGTAGACCGCAGCACTCGTCCGCCCAAACACCAACACCTCTGATCCGAGAGCGCCGTCGGGACGAATACAGGCTTGCTGTCGCGTCGAACAGTACGCCAGCCTATCACTATGGCGTCGCTGTTCAAGGTCAAGGCGCTGTATGACTTCGAAGCTAAGGAAGAGGATGATTTGCGCTTTCCCGCCGGACAGATCATCGACGTGACTGAGGAGGTGGATGAGAATTGGTTGGAGGGCAAATACACAGACACTACGGGCTCCATCCAGTCCGGAATCTTCCCTCGCGAGTTCGTGGAGAAGTACGAGCCACCGCTGCCTGTTCGACCGTCGAGACCGACGAGGCCGAAGCAAGAAGCGGCACCTCTCCCACCTGCTGCTGCACCGGCTCCGGCACTTCCACCTCGAGAAGCAGAGCTCGAAGAAGAGGAGGATGATGATGAACAAGCGCCTCCTGTGCCCGCCACGTCGAAACCTCAGGCGCCACCCGTTGATGTTCCCCAAGCTTCTAGCAAGCACGAGGAGGCCAGATCGGCGCCTTCTGCTACGTTTCTCAAGAGCCCGCCGATGAACAGCGAGCCTCCGCCAGCTCCCAAGCCAACTCCGGCCGAGCCAGCAGCTCAGGCCAGCTCCAAGAAGCCTCCGCCGGTCGCTGCCAAATCCAACGCCTTTCGGGACAGGATTGCTGCATTTAATCAAGCAGCTGCCGCTCCCATAGCGCCAATCGCTCCAGGCGGTGCCAAGCCGTCCTCCTTCATCAGGAAGCCATTCGTCGCTCCTCCGCCAATGGCCAATTCCTACGTGCCACCACCCAAGATCGAACCCGTACACAAGCCCTACATCCGAGATGAAGATCCCGAGATCAGGCGAAGACAGGAAGAGGATCGTGCTGCAGCTGAAGCTGCTGGCCTGACTGCCGATGTGCCTGCCGGGGAAGATGAGGATGAGGATGGTCCACAGCCCACGAGTCTGAAGGAGCGAATCGCGCGCTTACAACAGCAACAGCTGGAACAAGCTCAACGAAGAGCAGAGGGCGGCCAGAAGAAGGAGAAGAGGCCTCCAGCCAAGAAGCCGTCTGAATCCTCGGACCAGGCAGCAGCACTGGCCGAGGACGACGAAGAGCTGGCCAGGGAACGGAGTCAAGAGACAGCCGAGCGACAGTCACTAGCCGAGCGACAGTCACTAGATGTTTCCCGACCATCCCTTGATGCTTCCAGAGAGCGTCCACGCGTTCCCTCTGCTCAGAGACGCCCACAGGAGCCGCTTTCTCCCGTTCCGACAGCACCAGAGCATGAGCTGGTAAGCGATGGCAATGAAGCAGATCAATCTGCTGCAGGAGAAACCACTGAAGATGACGGCGGCACGATTGGTCCAGATGACAGCGATGCTCCTCCTGCTGCGTCTCTGCCACGCGCAGCTGCCGCTCCGAAGCGTGAGCCAGATGTGGGCGACGAAGAGGATACGACCGAGGACGCGGGGAACGACGGAGAGGACAGCATGGACGAGGAGACTCGTCGCCGCATGGAGCTGAGAGATCGCATGGCAAAGATGAGCGGTGGAATGGGTATGGCGGGCATGTTCGGAGGTGGCATGCCAATGCCTGGTGGTGCTCCAAAGAAGCGGTCCACCAAGGAGAAGAGACCAAGCGACGAGACGGCGCCTACCTCTCCTCCGCCTCAACAGAGAGTGCCAATGATACCGGTCCCTGGCATGAACCGCGTCCAAAGTCCGGAGTCGGACAGGACGCAGACAGCTGCTGAGAGGGATGAAGCGGCGGGTGGAGACCGCGATGATGAGGAGCATGTGAAGGCAATTCCTCCATCGCGAAAGTCAACGACCGAAGAGCGTGGAGCTCCGCCGTCGGTACCGAAAGGTGAGTTACAACATGGGCCATTCAGCTCGAAGCGAGCAACTGCTCGTGTAGCCAAGCCAGGTGGCCGTGTCAATCAAGTGCACCTCCGTGGCGCATCTTTGTCTTCAACAGACGGCGCAGAGGACACATTGATGGCACAGAGACCAAGCAGTGAGTTGCGAGCATCGAGCCAGCATAGATATTCCTATCTCCAGTCATTCTTCTTGACTTCCTTGCTGACAAAACTCCAGATTCGCGTCCGTCGATGGATCGTGGGCCTCCGCCACCTGTCCCAAGCAGCAGCGCTATGCCTACTCCACGGCCCACTGCTCCAGAGTCGCGGCCTGTACCGCCTCCTCCCACTGCTCCTCTATCGCCTGGACCGGGCTCTGAATCCGACGATGAAGCGTCACTTCGCCCTGCAACCGGAGCAGAGACGTCTGGTGGAGAGACTCCGGGTCCTTTGCCTACAAGAGCTCCCGGCGCACCTCCTGTGCCAACTAGTGCATCCATTCAGTCTTCCGAGAGCAAGCGGTCATCCTACTATGCCAGTGAATCACAATTAACGACTGCGGAAAAAAGAGCGAGTAGACCTCCGCCTCCTATTCCGGGCAGTCCGTTGATATCTGCACGGCCTCCCCCACCTCCTCCGCCAGCATCAATTCCCAGCCGAAGCGGAACAACTCACGAAGAGGACGAGGAGCGGAGAGAATCGGATTACGAGGGTGACTACGACACTGACATCGCCTCAAGCGCGAAGCACAAAGATGCACTGAAAGCTCACATTCGTGAGCCAAGCCTGGACGACAGCACCACTGGTCCTGAGACACCACTGAGCTCGCCGCCTCAACCGCCGCCTCATGCTTCCGCTCACAGGGCGGTGCCACCACCGCCTCCTTCGCAAGCTCCTCCCAAATCGCGGCCGTCCATGGATGCACCAAGGGCACCACCGCCTATACCTCCAGCTGCTCCGCAATCTATGACTGAAAGCAATGATGACGACTATGATCCGTATCGCTACGATAGCCTGGCAGCGCGAAGTCCGCCCGCGGTACCCGGAGGGTTTCCTGTGGTAGCTCCCCCACTCCCATCTAGAGAGTCCCAGCCAGCACAGGAGAGCTCTGCAGATGATTCATACTCTATAACCCCACCAAGACCCTCGATGGACCGTCCGCCTCCAGCGCCTCCACGGGATAGACCAGTGCCTCCGCCGCCGCAAGAGGCCGCTCCACCCCCAACAAGAGCTCCACCGAGGCAGTCCTTGGACGTGCAAAGGACAAAATCGACCTCTCGGCGCTCTATGGACCAATCCAGACCGTTGGGAGAGAACGGCCAGATTGCAAATGATATTCCACTTGCTGAAGATACGGCGTGGTGGGCTGCGCAATATCCCCTTCCTCCGATTTTGCAGAGCCGCAATGGCGTGGACATCCTCTCTGAGTCGGAGGAGTCCGCGACGCCCAAGCGCGGCGGCAGGAAAGAGGTCTCGAAAGACATCTACGTGCTTTTCATCGACTACAGTCAAACCCACATTAATGCTCGTTATGACGCTAGTAACCCGGCGGATGTTTTGCTGGAGCAAAAGCACCTGCAACCGCCACCGAAGCTGCGGCAAGACCAGTTGGAGGCTTACTGGCAGCGCTTTGGCAAGAAAATCTCCGAAGCAGCCAACTCGCTCGGGCAGAGCAAGAAGGAAAACATTGTCGGCGATGGCTCACCTACCAGCTTCGTGTCAGAGCTCATCAGAACACAGAAGGAAGCTCTGCAACCCGTCGGCACACGTGCTTATGGCTCTCTGGTATACGCCAACCTCGCCAATGCATCTACCATGCAATTTGATGAGATCCGAGCGGGCGACGTGGTGACGTTGCGCAATGCGCGGTTCGAAGGATCTCATGGCGCGATGAAGCACAAGTATAAACAGGAATATGGCACCTCGCATGTAGCGATTGTGGAAGAATGGGACGGGACGAAGCGATCCATCCGAGGCTGGGAACAGGGACGGGAGAAGAAGGATCGAGGGGTGCGGAGTGAGAAGTTTCGACTTGGGGATCTGAAGAGTGGAGAGGTGAGGGTATGGAGGGTTGTTGGGAGGGATTGGGTGGATTGGTCCGATGAGTAGAGTCCCTTTCTCAGCAGAAGATGGAGGAGGAGGAGCGTGGAAAGTGATATGCGTGGGAGTAGGTCGAGGTTCTTTATTGGGGGTGTTTTTGTGGTGGCTGTCGCTGTGTATAGGAAGGAGCATTTTGAGTCGAGGCGTTTTGACTGACTCGGATGATGAATAGGAGACGAAGAAGAGGGAGAAGTCGTGAATACAATTGGGAATGGTAGTAGTTGTAGTATGCAAAGAGGTCTGTTGATAGTAAGTAGTACATGCGATGGAAAGCAAAGTCGTGTGTGTGGGATGGATTGTTCTAGCCTGTGCCAAAGAGTCTTCGCCATCATCATTATCATCATCATTAGATTACCGACTCGGAAGAATTGAGCAGAAAGGTAACAGCGGCCTCCATCCTACCCTCCCTTTCATCAAATTCTCCGTGTCGATCGGTCCGGTCGTCTATTTTCATCGATCCCCGTCGGATGGATGATGGATGCTACATAGGTCATCACGGCTCACCACACCACACCTCACTTGCTCATCACTGCTCATCGCTGACTACTGACTATCTACCTACTGACTAAGGTTCAATACAGCTCCACACCTACCTTATACGGACAGGGATCGGGGGAGAGTGTGATAGTGAGATAGTATCGAGAAGCACGTAGACGCCAAACGGGCAAACCGAAACATACCATTTTTGCATTGAGAGGGGACACACTTTCAATCTCCGGCTCTCTCGGGTCCGAGGCGTTTGTCTTTTTTCCCGAAGCGAAGCGAGGGAGAGGGGGGGGGGGCCGAAAGGGAGAAGGGAAAGTGGGTGTGGGCCTGTCATTTGGATTGTCGGGAACGACGACAACAACAACAACAGACGGAAGACGGAACTTGCCACCGCCGTCGTCGTCGTCGCTTTTGAAGGATATCGGCGAGAAGCGATGGTGGTGGTGGTGGTGGTGGTGGTGGAAAAGCAAGCCAGACTTCCAGCAAGGGGCCAGGTTGCTTGCATCACCTACCTGTCAAAGTCCGCGTCAGGCAGAGGTTAAGGTCCCCCCGGTCGGGACAATCTTGCACCGCTCGCAGGCCACCCTCTTTTCCTTCCTTTTTCTCTTTCTCTCGCCACGGCCTCTCCAGCACGCTGCGCTGCCCCACGAACAAAGTTGTTTGCTGTAGCTGTAGCTTCCGCTGTATCACTTACGAATCCTCCTCAGCTTGCGCGGCCGGCGTCCCAAGAGTCTGGCTCTTCAAGACACGCTCGACTCAGCCGGACTCGGACAACCCATCCATTCCAGCTTGCTAGCTTGCCGGTTGTCGTCACAGTAGTAGTAGTAGTAGTAGTAGTAGTAGTAGTAGTAGTAGTAGTAGTAGTAGTAGTATGCTATTTGCAGCGCATGTTTACTCGTCCACCTCAAATCAAGCTTGGAATACCTTATCTGTGCGCGCGTGGCTCTCCTCGAAAGGAAAGCCTTGCGATCGTGGGACAGACAGACCTCCTCGAGGCAGGTTGCCGTGCAAACATGTTCCAACGGACGGAGGGTGGGTGATCCATACAGTCGGAGGACTCACAGGGTCAGCCTTCAGCCGGAATTTTCCGCTTGTATGTCGAATATGCACCTCAAAGTCTTCTACACGCTGCGCTGCGAGACCTGAAACGTGTCTGGTAGGCTTTGAGCGAATACTGACAAGCAGCAAGCGACCTGACCGGACCTGAGCTGGCATGAAGCATAACTAGTACCCACTACAATAGAGAAATCCCATGGGAGAAGGAGGGTGAGAGGCTACCTGTAAGAGGGCATTTCACCTCTAGGCGGACGCAACGTCAGCGCGTCGAGGGAGTGGAAAGATAAGCAGACGGACACAATGCATCTAGGCGACTCCCCAAAGATCACAGCAGTACGCGGCCGGGCACAAGCAGGCGGAGATTAGTTGGCTGGGTGATCACGAGCCTGAAGATCAAAGCCAGGCTGGCAAGAATTCTCCGAGAGATCGCGTAGGATCTGTGATGAGACTGGCCTCTCAAGTCTCGGCTCACGGGGGGTAGGACGGGGGCAGGCTTGCGACAGATATCCGAAAGGAGGCTCGAAGGATGCCAAGCCTCGTTCTCTCTTCCAACCGTCTACAGAGTGAGTGTCTCACGACGGGACGTAAGCGTTTGAGAATGTCGTCCAACAGTGATGTTGTGATCTGTTGGAGGACCTGGTCGCTGGTGTTGGCATGAATCAACGGAGCGCGGCCGTAAGCAAGCATCGTGATCGGTGCACAGCAGGGAGTTCGTGGAGAGAGAATGCAGTACAGTATGCGCCGTCCACTGGCGCATTCGTTACCCCAGGAGGAAGTGGAGCCGTCGCCATGCGTTACCTCATGTCAAGAAACGTTCAATGCGTTGTATGTCTCCAAGACATGCTTTGAGCACGGACCAATCGTTCACCAGGTCGTACGCTATCGCGATCCTGGAAGGCGCGCGACACCAAAGACGGCACGTGCGGTGGTGAAATGCTCTCACACTCTCGATCGTACTTCGAACGTTCTCCGGCTCTCCAGCACAGGTGGGTGGCACGAGGTGCAGATCTGAGGTAGTCCTGCCGTGCCCTCTCCCAGACGTACCGTACCCTCCGCGTCAGACCCTTCCGATGCCAGGATGTAAAGTTGCAGAAAAGCGAGGTTTCGGAGAGCAATCCTGAAACGTAAGATATCATGAGGACACGAGCAGCTGGCAGCGTGCAGCGATCGGATGACATTGACAAATTTGCGTCTCCGTCGAGGCGAGCAGGCGCGCGAAAAGGGGATTTGGAAATCACAGGATCTACTACTTCCTGCGGAAGCAACGTGGGCTGTGAGTCGCGCAGGTGAGAGCGGGAAGCGGCGTCGTTGGGAAGCGCACGCACGATAGCCACCTGCACACAGCCGGGCGTGTCGGACCGTAAGAAGACCTGCTTCGAGCAAGCAGAGAGGCAATAACGCTACATGTATTCCGGAGCTGACGACACCCTGCCGAATTGACTTGGCGCCGTTTGCCTCGAGTAGGCAGTGCAGGATGAGAGCCGCACGCGGCTAATGATGAAGCGGAATGGACCGGCGGCCACAAGGCGGTTTCAGGATGATCGATGAAATGTCGATGCAGAGCACGGCGTGCCGAGCCATCCAGCCCGACACGCCGAGATGCTCGCCCAGGGGTCGATGGGGAAGAGGATTCCTCGAGCCACCGGACATGATGACGGCAATACAATACAGCCGATTCGGATTCCGCATTGGGCGAGCGGCATTGGCTGCTGCTGCCGAAGGTCACCTTACCCCCCGATTACATGGTCGCCGGAGGATGGGCATCACGTGGGTTTGGTCGCCGTCTTCAGCTTCAGAGATGCCGGGGGGGCCAAAGTGGCGGTGAGAGGGGCGCCGGAGAGTGCCAACGGATCAACTGCAGCCATCCGAGAGACTCCAATGGTTGTGTCGAGGACAACGAATGAGACAAGTCTGTTTGCCCATTGTGGCGACATCAACGCATGGCGTAGCGCCCGCCGCACATGACGAGCAGCCGTCGAGACCGGTGCGGCCAGCTTCATTTCTTTGTCGCCGGGGCTCCAGGGCGTGAAGTGCACTACTTGACACAGTCGCCGGGGCAGATTGGAGGAGAGATGCTTTCGAGCATGGTCGGTATCCAATGGGTGCGCGGCGCGTCAGCAGTTGCGCGCAGTCCGTCTCTGGTTGTCCATCACGACTACTTGCTACTGTGCATGGGCTGCGAGATGGATGATCAGTGAGAGCAGCAGCAGCAGCAGCAACAGCAGCAGCAGCGGCAGCTGAGCGAATCCGGCTGCCTTTGCGCTGGGCCGCGAATGATGAAGATATCTGTGATATCACAATATCGCTCTCGCCAAATCCCGGCAGACTGTATGGGGGTGACAGCCCGAATGCGTTACTGCCGTCGTTCCCCACGGGCACTGCCGATTGGCCCGCACGCGACACCCCCTAGACGGGGACCCCTTATCGGTTGGCTCGGCGGGAGTGCGAGGTGGGAGGGCTGTATCGCCAACCAACAACCCTCCACGACGCCTGCACGCCCGCGCAGGAGGCTGATCAATATGGTTCTGGTTGGGAGATCGAAGCAAGGAGTCTCTGGTCGTCCTGCGCAATACGTGCAGCACTCCACCGCACACGGTCCGGTCCCGCATCACCACCACCGACCTATCTGAAACGGGAACAAGGCAGACTCTCCAGTCTCCACGACGCGGATCACGCCTGCTCCTGCTCCTGCTCCTCCGCCGGCGAGAATGGCGACGACGGCTCAGCATGTCATCATCCTGTCTCCGGAGCGGCCCCCATCGCAGCGCTTCGTCCTGCTCTCCAGGGCGTCGCCGCGCTTCTTGATGCACATCTTGCGCAATGTGGCGTCGGCCGATACATGGACACACTGCTGATGAACTGTCAGCGTTTCGCGTGACTCTCTGCAGCCGCGCCGAGGCCGCGTTGGAGAGTCTTTGTGACAGGTCGATTGTCACGATGCTGAGTCCGGCCTGCTTCCTGGTACTCGCCGGACTAGCCTCGTCGCAACGACTTGCGTGCACTGCACCGGCACCCGGGCCGATCGGGTGAGGCAACAGGGCATGATTTTGGTAGGCTCACCCAACGACCCGTACTGCATGCTGCGCCAATCCTTCAAAGCGTCCTAGGGACGATCATACACACCGGACTGGAGGTGGAGAGGATCCTCTCTCGATCAATCGTGCACGGTCGTCCTGCTGCCTGTCGGAGCCGTGCGCACTGCGGTGGATCCGCCCAGATCAGATGAGTGGCTCGCACGGCAGTACGCCGTTCTTCTTCTGCTTCTCAGAGCAACGGCAATAGCAGCACGCAGCACGCAGGAAGCGAAGAGTCGGTCAAGTCAGTCAGGCAGGCAGGTAGGCAGGTAGGCAGGTAGGCAGACTGTCCGGCCCGGCGAGATTCAACATCCGCAAGGAGCGGTGCCTGACTGTCCATGCAACGATCGCGGATCCCTTCGCATCCTCCTGACATCGGGCCAACGTAATAGGGAGCCCACATTGGGTGGGAGCGGGCTACAGATGCAGCTTCCCACTGCGACCTGCGAGGTGGCAGTGTGGCCTGAGCGTTCCCTTTCAATAACACGATCAATACTCTGAGGCTGGACCCCCTCGAGACCCAGCCAGCTGGTAACGAACGATACTAAGCTGGGTAGTCATTTTCTGCTGTCGGCCAAGGTCGGTCATGACGCCTGTAGAAGAAGGACACGAAGGCCGGCTACCCCCTACCAAGTAGCCGCGGCCTTGCTGTCCTCTTTCCAAACACCATCATCTCGACCCGTTGTTGACATTTCAAACGGTCCCCCGGAGCAGATTGAATCTCGGTGGTGCTGCTCTTGCTCCGCCCTCGACCTGCTGCTGCTGCTGCCACCCTAACAGCGCTTCTTTGTTCACAGCCTCACGTCTGCTACGCCCGCCACAGGGCAATCTTACGCGGGTGTCACGAAGATCCTCCACTAACGTCCCTCCAAAAGGCACGGCAGCCTCCTGCGGATCCACGCGACCTCGACGACCGCTGGACGACGACTTATATCGCAGTCCGGAACATTGCCTCCTCGCGACAATCCGCTGTTTTACGGGTCCACGCACACGGCGGGAGGCTCGACGGCCATTACTCCGAACCAGATCTGCTCTTGCGCACCGGTACGACATTGTGCGCAGAGGGATTGCTCAAGAGAGCCGTTGCGGTCAGTTCAGGCAGAAGCAGGTACCGTCTCCACCCTACAGGTCAGTCACAGCCTCCCCCATCCGCAATCGTGACATGCGCAGAACAACAAGCGCGGGTTCCGTTGCGGCGACGAGCGAGTCGCGTTGGATGGCGATGCCCTCCACTGCATGACACGCCGACCTGGACGTATGCGGTGAGGGGCCCCACGCCAGCGGCGACAAGCAACGCGCATCGAGCTCGCCAGATTACGGTCTTCTATTGGGGCACCGGTGATCTGCGCGCGACGGCAGAAGGGTGCGCCCGACGAGTCGCAGTCTCGTGGATTGTAGCAACTCTCTGGACCGTGTCGCATGGAGTCTTTCCTGGGCGACGAGAATGATGGTTGCCAGCGGGCTGACACGCGGCCACAGATTGCTCTCGAGATTTGCTCGGATTGGAGCTGAAGTCGAAAGAAAGACGACGACGGTCGCGTCTCTGAACTCAAACCCGCCTTTGAGTGTCGGACCGCGGGAAGTCAGCGCCTGGCACCGCTGCAAGAGCGTCGAAAGCGCCTTCCTCATTCGTCCATCTGCGAAGCCGAGCGACGAATTGCGACCGGCCCGAGCCCGACCGCCATCAAGCTCAAGCTCGGCGCTAATCCGCGAGCCAAGCCCGGCCAAGCCAACAAGCGATACATACAGCAGTCAAGTCAATTGAGGGTGAGGTTCGAATACAGCGACCGTTCGAGGAGCGGATCGATCAGATCGGATCGGATCGGATCGGATCGGATCAGATTCAACACTGCGCGACGCCGAATCCACCAGGCTTGCCATTTCACCGCGCGCGCCCTTGAATGCCCTCGGGTGCAACGCCTCAGGCTGTCAAGAAACAACGAGCGCAGCCATTAAATACATGGGTTCTGCTGTCTTGACCATGGAACAAGGTGAGCTCCACCCCTTTCCCACTGACCCCGGGGCGTGCATCATTGCCGTACATTGCTCGTATCCACCCGTCACCGCCGATTGCATTCCCTCTCAACACCACCAACATTCTATTTGAGCGTTTCGTTTCGTTTCAACCAGCGCGCTGGATGCCAGATCTGCCTCTGCCTCTGCCTCTGTTACGTGCGTGGTGGAACGTTGAGCGAGCACTCTGTATTCACGTGCGAAACGGCCAGCTCCCGCTCGTCCCAATCAACTACGCAGCCCGACATTCCTGCATGCTCGTTTTCGACGTGCAGTGCTCGCGATGCGATGCATTGAATTCTTTGTTACGCTGCTGCGGCCTGACAGGACCTGCTAACGTGTTTGCACAGGCGCCATTCTCCAGCAGCAGATGCCGCTCCACGATTACACCCTCTCCTCGGACCACGACTACAGCGATCAATATCCGGGCCATGCAAACCATCAACCCTACGCGACGGGAGGCGCCGCAGACCATCACATGCGACGCGATGGAGCTGCTGCTCTGCAAGCTCCAGCTCCTTTCGCATTCACGGCCGCCAATAGTGCGAATGGGGCTCGCTACGTCCCGGATCGCAGCGACGCCAGCAGGTGAGTGCATCTCTCTCATTGGTTCCTCCGCTCACTGCATACGCCCCGTCGTCGTCACGGCCCGGCTCTCTGACCATCCTTGCCGATGCGTTGCCTGGTGCCCACCCATCCAGCGGCAATTCGCCGTGGGTGTGTGGTTCGCGGCGTGGTCGCTGAGCTGCGCTGCGCTGAGCTCTGTCGCGCATCGGCCACCCGCACGCCCTCGGCCTGGGGTCGTACAGAGACCCGGCGTATTGGTCCCCCAATCATGCTGAGACGCGCGAGCTCTCCACGCCGATCACACGACAAATTATATCATCCGCCTCGCTGCTGAGCTGCTGGAGCCTTGAGGCCTGAACGGCCCTCGCCGCTCCCCTAGCCCTATATTGTCATCCGCTCGACGTTACACACCATCACGCTTTCCCTCCCTCCCTCCCTCCTACCCACCCTCCACCTCTTCACACCGACAGTGCACAGTACTCGGGCCCTCGGGCGATGGCAGAGTAGGCTGACATCCATTCTTATTGTCTCTAGCTATCAGACGGCATCCAACAATTACACCGACTCCAACAGCGGCGGCTCCATCTCCACCAGCCCATCGTCAGCCGCGTCGTCGCTGGCTTACACAAACTATCAGTCGAACCATTGCACAAGCGTTCCCAGCTTTCCAGCACCTGTGCAACTACCCCAGTCGTTCGTGCCAACGTCCTATGCCACTTCTCGGGGGCCGCACATGTAAGTTTCGTCCGGCGCACAGCGCCAGCCGCACATCACTGGCTGTCTCGCACAAGCTCACACATGGTTGACAGTTCAGACAGCACTGGCTCGAGCATGCTCCCGCCCCCAAACCCTAACCGATCACCGATATCAAGCCCATCGAATGCAATCGACCGTGAGGCGTACGTGAGCTCGACACCGTTCTTAGCTCGATCTCAGCCCGGCTACGGATCCTATCCAGACACCCCCCGAAGTACTCTACCTCTCGCTGGCCTGTCACTGTCAAACACTCCGGCTCACGCCCACTACGCCAACGGTAACGGTCACATGTCTTCGCCTGGCTACAGCGCGCAGAATGACTGCGGCAACTTTCCCTGGCCCAATCTGGAGGTCCACGCTGACATGACCTGCAACAACACCGCAGTCACACCCGAGGTCTTCGCCAAAGTCGAAAAGGGCTTCTTCCGCTCCACCGTCGACAACAAGTGGACCTGCTATCGACGCAACTACTTTTCCGTGCAATGTAACTACGAGCTGCGGCCGAACATCGACAATGCGCCCATATACCTCAAGCGGAACAATAGTTCGACCACCGAGATGGTCCAAGCAATGGGCATGCGCTTGTCCGCTGCTGTCGACGGGTCTGGTGGGAAGAGTATCGAGTTGGTGCAACACACTCCGAAGCGTGACAATGGGCCCAAGAACAAGATCGAGATTGTCCGGGTCGCTCCCACACCAAGCCCGGGACGGGGTGACCACGTCTCACCACACGGAGGAATCTACTCAGTACCTCTGTCTGGCTTCCATGCCACAGGTCACGTTCCGGGACCTCGCCTTCCTCTCCAAAACACACCCGATCCCAATTCCTCTTCGTCGACCAGCACGCAGACTTCACAGCTAGCCGGCACGTACCAATACTCTGCAGCAGGAGCACCACATATGCCCATGCCAGGCTCACAGCACACACATAGCTTTGAGCGCGTGCAGTTCAAACAAGCGACTGCGAACAACGGCAAGCGGCGCGCATCGCAACAATATTTTCACCTCATCGTCGAGCTTTTTGCAGATGTGCGGGAAGAAAGCGCTAAGCAGCCGGTTTGGGTCAAGGTCGCCCATCGAGTCAGTGAGAAGATCGTTGTCCGTGGAAGGTCTCCGAGCCACTACGCCAACGAGGGACAAAACCAAAGCGGTAGTAGAACGGGTAGCTCTGGCGGCAGCAGTGGATACGCTGGTGGTATGATGGGCGGCTCAAGCTACACTGCAGTCGCCAATACACCAGGCTTCCGTGCCTCTATGTCCAGCCACTACGGAGGTCCTACAGGCGGGTATCAGCGTTCCAAGAACGCCTATGGCGGATTCCATGCTTCTCCTGAGCACTCGGGCAGCAGCGCGTCGAGTGTTGACGGTGGTGCAAACGACTCCGATTATCCTGCGGACGCAGTCATGTCTGATGCCGAGAGGAGCGACATCCAGGGTCATGACGGTTACCGATACTATCCAGGCCCTCTCTATGAGAATGTCCCGTCTGTCCAGGGCGGGCTTCCACTGCCCAAGATCGAGAGTGGTGCTCGATTCTCCACGGACCCTTCCTCATGGGCCGTCAAGAACGAGTATTCTGACGCCGTCGGCGGAGCGCCTCAGTGGCCAGTCAGCAGTGTGAGTAGGTTCCAAGGCGTCGATTCCAGTCGTGGGTATTTCCCAGACTTGACGGCCAACTACTCATGACCATCACTGCCTACAAGGTCTTCACGCCTCTCATGACCTACCTTCAAAACATCTTGACGATAGGAGACGGTGGCTTTCCTATGTCTTCGCATTCAGCTCCGTTGGTCAACTCATCCCGAAGACATCAACCAGCGGAATTGCGCTGGCCGCTTCTCTACTGTTCGATGACAACGACTGCGTTCTCTTCATCACAGATCACCATCTCCCACCCGCCATTTTTGGAATCATGCGCTTCTTCCCAAAATACCCCACGGCAAGAAAGGAATCAGTATTCGTTTAATCACCGGGATCCAATCGGACAGAACCGACAACAACAGCAGCGGAGTTTTTCCGGCGTTGCCCTTTTCTGCGCTTCTTTTTTCAAAGTGTGGCATTTGCATGGTTTGCATCACGGGTTTACGATAAAGAGGAGGGACATTAGCCACCCCTTTCCAAAACTTGCTCCGTACATGGGGGCAGGCAAGAGGGAGGCGGGGGAAACAGCGAAACGGCGTTTCACCGAGTGTGTGTGGGGAGTTTCTAACGGCCAGAGAGAAAGAAAAAACGGGGATTCCATTCATCATCATCATCAACACTCACTCACTCCTTTATACTTTTTCTTCTCCCCTATTAGTGTGTATGCATGAGAATAGAAAGACAGAAGACAGAAGACAGAAGACACCCAGGGGGACAGGGAACAGGGAACGGAAACGGAAACGGGAAAAACAGGATTGAAATGTGCCAAGTATACGACAGCGGGGAACCAAAAAAGACCAGGATTGATTGATTGAATTGATTGAGTTGATTGGATTGGGAAAGAAATAGTATGAAGAAGAAGAAGAAGAAGAAGAAGAAGAAGAAGAAGAAGAAGAAGAAGAAGAAGAAGAAGAAGAAGAAGACGGAAGACCCTTGCTGTCTGTTGTACGGAAGGAAGGGGACCGACAGGGGGGGGGGAAGGGGGAGGGGGGGGAAAGATATTAATGTGGCGTTGGGTCAAATGGCGTGATATGAATTTTGAGAACGGGAAATCAAGCTGAGACACGACGGAAATGATGATGATGAAGGATGAAGGATGGATTGGATTGGATTGGATTGGATGATAAGTCGGACCTTTTTTTTGTGGACATCTGGTCGGGCCCGACTTGTGTATGAAGTCTTTGTGTGTGTGTGTGTGTGTGTGTGTGTGTGTTTCGGTAGCCTCTTTTTTTTGTGTTCGCTTTCTTTCTTTCTTTCTTTTTTGCTGTCATCTATGATATCTATCATATCTAGCTGTCGTTTTTGAAATGAAGGGTGGCCCCCCGATTTTTTCAAAAAAAAATTTGAAATCTCAAGCTTTCTTTTGGCTCCTCTCTCTCTCTCTCTTTTCCAGCCATCATCATGCAGCAAAATTTCTCCTTTTTCAGTAAATCTTCTCCCCGCCATGACTGACCCCATACTCCAACCTGCCCAACCGATCCGTCAAGATCTCCTCTGTCAATCGCCACAATCTCTCCCCCAATGCCTCATCCTCGGCCTGCTTCGAAACGTCCGAAACCTTGCCATCGGGAACGAGGTACTGCCCATCGATCTTCTCCTCGTCGACCTTGGCACTCGTAGCGGCGAACAGGGCGCTCCGACACCCTTCATCCAGCGGCTCCTTCATGAAAGGCCGCACGGCTTTGACGCCGATCTTGCCCAGCGTGCCGTAGGCTTCGACGGCCTGTTCCGGCTGATCGGTCGACACGGCGCCCGGGTGCGTGGCGTTGATCCAGGGCGGCGCGTTGGGGCGGAGGCCGAGGGCGGACGTCTGTTTGCGGGCATGGAAAGCGCGGACGAGGAGGATCTGTGCGAGTTTCGAGCGGGCGTAGAGGTTCAGGGGTCCGAGGTCTTGGTTGATCTCGGAGAGGAATTGGAAGTTTGTGGAGGAGGAGGGGGCCGCGGCGTGGAGGGAGGAAGACTGCAGGACGAGACGGGAGGATGGGGTGGCGAGGAGGAGGGGCAGGAGCGTCATGGCGAGGTGATGTTGTGCGAAGACGTTGACTTGCATGTGTGTGTCGATTCCATCTTTGGACATCTCGTAGGGTCCGACTCCCAGGCCGGCATTGAGGATCAGGGCGTCCAGACGGGAGAGTTTGGAGCTGAGATCTTTGGCTACTTGATCTGTATCTTTGAGATCGGCGAGGTTGATTTGGGCCGGGTGGAGTTTGGAAGTGTCGCCGTAGGATTTCAGGCCTTCGGATGCTTCTTGGAGATGTTCTTCTTTGTTCCCGAGGAGGTAGAGAGCGGCACAGTTGTGTTGGAGGAGATGTGCGCAGATTCCATAGCCGATGCCAGCGCTGCCGCCCGTCACGACGTAGACTTTGCCGCTGAGGTCGGGGACGTCGGTGTTGGGGTCGAATTTGTTGGAGAACATGATTTTGGATGATTCAAGGGTGTAGGAGAAGACGAAATAATGAAGAGGGTAAGAAAGATACCTGAAGATGTATCCTCCCTCACCCAATGTCTCTTACCCTTGCTGACATCATGATGTACTTGGATTGCCACGACCACGAAGCTTTTTTTGATGGCCATGTTGCCGTGTCTGGCGTCAATCCAGCTGGAGAGTAGGTTAGAGAGGAGGTGTTCGGTCAGGCAACTCGCACAATTCACACTCCGATTGGCCATCGCGGGACATCTTGGCCTTGTCGCATGTGATTTCGGGAGGCGAAGTCCAAGTTGACTTCGGTTCAAGGTCTCAGATCTCTTCAGATTGACTTCCCGCCTCAAACCTTGATAGCTACGCGAGCCGAACCGTAGTGGCCGCAGTCGATCATCACTCCACCGTCGTCAGAGCTTCGAGTCGAGTCGAATCGGTCGACTTTCAAACTCAGGTGGAATCTCACAATCACGCGAGCAGACAAACATGGCGAAGCAGGCCATACCGGACGACTGGCTGACCTGGGCCTTCTCGCCAAGCTGGTCCGCGATTCTGGTCACTCTCCTGGTCTCTCTATCACTCCCAGTCCTCCTTCACTGGTACATTTATCGCAAAGCTTCCCAGAAGGAAATAGCCAGCATTCTGCTCGTCGGGCCAAGCGGTGCTGGCAAGACGAGTCTATTGACTCTGGTACGCAGGCAGAACTACGCTGGTATGAAGGAATAGCAGGCTAAGACATCGACAGTTCGCGAACGGCACAATCTCAACAACCCGCACCTCGCAAGAGCCCCAGACAGCACTCGTCCAGCTCCCCTCAACGACCCGATCGAAAGACGACCGCTACCGTTCCGAGAACGACACCTCCTCCCGCTCCCAACCCAAATTTCACCTCGTAGATACACCCGGCCACGGCAAATTACGCCACCATGCATCGACGGCCGTCTACAGCCGCACTGCCATCCGAGGAATCCTCTTCGTCGTAGACAGCGCTGCGGTGAGCTCTCCCACAGGCCTCACAGAAACAGCCGAATATCTCCACGATATACTATTACTCCTGCAAAAACGGCACACACAAGGCAAAACTTCCAAAGGGCCTGCATCGATACCTGTCCTGGTGGCAGCGAATAAGCAGGATGTCTTCACTTCGCTGCCAGCTGGTCTGGTGAAGTCCAAGTTGGAAGAGGATATTGGAAGGATACGGGCGACCAGGAGTAGAGGGTTGTTGGATAGTGGTGTGGCCATGGACGATGGTGGTGGCGTCCGAGGAGGAGACGAGGAGCAGAATTGGTTAGGAGAGTATGGCTCCAAGGAATTCCGATTCGGGCAGATGGAGGAGCACGGTATCGACGTGAGAGTGGTCGGCGGGAATGTCAAAGGGGAATCAGACGGAGAAGCCGGTAAGGTAGATGAGTGGTGGAGTTGGATAGGTGAAAATCTATAAACAGAAGAGCAAGATACCTCTCACCCGAAAGCATAGAAGGGTCATCATCACCGCTAGGAACGCGTCCACTCCTCGTCAGAACAATCAACCAGCGTGGCGATACGAATCATTCAGCCCGTCAGGCCGAGCCTTTTTACGGGTGAGAGCTCGTGGCTCGACACTGGTCCACTCAGTTGGAGGAACAGTTCCTGCAGCGGCAGTAGTCGTCGCGGTAGCATTTGGAAAGCTACGATTGGTAAGGTAGATCGACCCGCAACGCCGCGAATCGCACACTCAGTCGTTGCAGGTGTGCGCCAAACTTCGAGCCCGAGATGCTTGTAGGTGAACTCGGACCTCGACTATCTTCAAATCTCGTTTATATCTGGTGCTGTCAGGATTGACATGGTACCCCGAGTCAGAGTCTCCAGACAACAATCCTCGGGCTTCTCGCATGCATGACTTGCCATTCCTGCCACGAAGTCCCTTCGCCTGGCTGGAATTGTATAATTCGGTGGTCCCGACGGGGAAACATTGTGCAGGTGTTGATTCGAAGGTGCAGTTGCCCTTACTGGTCCCTCCCGTGTCTTGAGCTTCGATTGGAGATGCTGGCACGTCGGGGAATGAGGCCAGGCTGGCAAGCAGATCTCGGTCAGTGTGGTCTTCCACTGCGTCTCTCAGAAATCCGTTTAGGGCACCTGGTGTACTGTGAAAAGATAGATTCCGGGTTGTGTGTCGGGATGGTGTACCGCGTATGGGTATGCTTGATGCTATGACGAGCTGCGGGCTCGAAGGATATGTAGACGAACTTCTCCGGGTACGACGGGCATGTTGATTCCAGCAAAACGAGAGGGTTCTATCTTTTGAACTATTCTGCTCGCGAGTGCACGGCTAGTGGCGGTGCACCCATGGGCAGTTCAGAGATGCAATCGCTTCGATAACGCTGGTCTATGATAGCTGCGTGGGTACCTCTCAAGACACAGCCCGTTCGCTTTGCCCCATTCAGTCGTCGAATGTGTCGGGGCTGAGAACGGTATTGAAACACTAGCCATGCTGTGTGGATTTCATTTAGGCGGTGCCGCTAGGCAATACTGGCGGCGATGTTCGATAGAGTAGCTATACAAATAGCTCTGCACGCCTCCAAATAGAATCGGACTGGCATGTGCCCAAACGAGGTGGAGACGATGTCAGAATGTCGCAGTCGTCTGTGACAGAGCCAGGTCGCGAGCGCCAGAATCTCATGACATGGGCTCGTCTTGCAAGGCTCAGGGTATTGTCAAGCCATCGCCCATCAATTTCTGAATCGCAAAGCATTCCCACGCGTTTTGATCATTCTTCCTCCAGCGCATAACAAAGTAGCCCTCCCTAGCTCCAAATTCAATCTCTCGTCCACTCATATCCTTAGCCAAGCCGCTCATAGTCCTCATCAAGAACGTCACATCGGCATGGCTTTGGTTCCTGCTCACACTGGCCGAGTAAGTCACACTCTCGAGATAGAAGCCGGGTTGTTCCTGTATTCGTCGGTGGAAGTTGGCGATGTTTCGAAGATGGTCTTCCAAATTATCCGAATAGCCGATGTAGCATGGGTGGTTTGGAGAGCTAATCCAGCAGAAGTCTGGAGAGCAGAGTGCTCGCAGGACTCCGTCGTTCTTTGGTCCGGGAGTCAGATGAGCCTGACACAGCGCATGCGATAGAGCTTCTAGATGGGATCGCAACGCCTCCTGATCGGTAGTTGACTGGACCTCGTTGGTATGATCATAATGATTTGTCGCAGGAAAGCAGGAGAAGAGACCCGGCAGTGTAGACTCCTCGAAAGATTGCATAACAGCCATGATGCCGTTGCAAATATGAGAGGAAAATTGGTCCTTCCAATGCCAGAATTCGGCATTCAGCTCTTGTATTCTTCGAGTGTCGACCAATGGTCCATAGATCCTGAGCTGAGGCTGAGGAGCCCTACAGCCCCAGAATGCGAAGGATCCGGCAGCCCATTTGGGCATCCTACAGGACGCATGTTGTCAACCCATCGCCTGCGAGTTTCTCAATCGCAAAACATTCTCAATATCCGTCGACATCCCTGGGCGTTGCGAATGTGATCTTCAAGATTGTCCAAATTAGCACGGGGTCGAATCGGGATGGTAACGGGAGAAGACTTCCGAATAGAGCTCCCGAAGAGTATTCTCCCTTTGGAGGCCTGGAGTAAGATGCGCTCTCTCAAGACGCGTTTCCAACGATGATAATACGGCAGTCGGAAGGAGACCGTGCGTGATGTGGTCGTAGTGGACCATCTGGAGAAGAGACGAGCCATGGTCCAGATTCGAAGAGCCTGGGCAATGCGTTGATGGACTTTTCCATCGAAAAGCCTTCCACATCCCATCAACACCACCACCACCACCACCACCATCCCAAACCTCACACCCCCTCCCCCTCCACCCCCATCATCTCCCCCGTCCCAATCAACCCGCTCTCCAAAAAATAAAAAACCCCCTCCTCCCTCCCCCCAGCCTGTCCCGCCTTCCCCTCAAAATGACAAACATCCAACCCATACCCAAAACAAACCCCACACCGTGCGCAAGTCATCAGATAGCGCTTTTCGAAACCATCTTCCAGCTTCAAGATCACGGGCTTGCTGCTACTGCTTGATGAGATTTCGATGGAGTCGGTGAGGTGGAGATTGGAAGTTTGGCAGATGTAGGCTCCGTCGCTTTGACGTTTGGGGAGGTTTTGGAGGGGGGTTTGCGTTGTGGCTAGGAGGAGTTCGCTGCAGATGCAGTGGTATGTTGTGACTGGCATGACGCTTTTGGGCTGTGTTAAGAGGGATGAGGGTGATCGTTGCGTGAGGTGGAAAGAGCGAGATCGAATTTGAGGTTCGAAGCTCTCAACTTCATGCCTGAGGCAAACATCTCAACGCTCACAGTCTTCACTACAGCACTGAGTACTGACATCTGAAATAGATTGAAGGGTCCCAGACTTTCAGTATGCATTTACATTACAGTCACTGTCACGTAGATAAACTTCTGCGATGCATGTACATCTATGCAAGATGAATGCCCTCGATCTTTCTGCCGTAGCTAGTGGTGTCGTCAAACCAGCTGTACAAAATACCCTCGCTGAAACGCCGCGCCTACCAACGCCTAACCATGCTTCCTGTGCCATGTCTTCTTGAACGCTAAGTTTTGCCAAGGAGCAGAGCTTCAATCTTTCCATCGGGCCAAGAACTTTGCCATGTCGCCGGTGGGTTGTGATTGTGCGGCAGCCTATAAGCAAATTAGCATTGTACCTGGGGTAATGACCAGAAGAAGAGACGACATACGGTGTTTTCCTGACTGACGACCGAGAAAGTCTGACTCGCTGTTATCGTCGTCTGAATGGTCGGTGTCCCCAGCCAGGTCGTCGCGATAGTATAGGCGCTCGTCGAATACATGGGCGTGAAGTTCTTCATCGTGATCTTGGTCGGCGGGACTTTCTGCATGGGTGCGTACTTCGTGAGACCCGTCTGGAGCGCATATGGCACTGTGAATTCTCCAGTACCCGCTGCAGTTGTGTCCGCTGCGGCTGCATCATTCGCAACGTTATTAACAGTATCTGGTCCCGCTGTGCCCGACACTGCCTTGGCGGCCGTTTCGTACTCTGATGGTGTCGTGCCCGTCATGGAGGGAATGCTGAAGCGATCGGAGTAGTTCTCGATCGTCCCGCCTTCTTTGGCAACCGAAGTCATCTTGAAGTAACTGTGTGGCCGACATGTCAGGGCCTTGCCGGAGCAACAAGATAACAATGATACTCACAATCCATTCGCAGTCGGTCCTGCCGATCCCGCTACAATAGTACCCTTAACACTATTGCCCGACGAGAAAGTGCCAGTACTTGTAATGGTGGTCAAAGCCAACTGAAAGAAGGACCATCCAGTCAGTACAGCGTATACCCTGAAGCCCCAAACAATATCCCTGCCTCATATCGACTGCGTCCCTTCTCTTTCTTCCCGGCTATATGAGCGTCACTCACCGAATTACTGTCACTGTTTCCTCCAACCATCAATTGCAGCGTGTACGTCGTCAAATCGTCAATACTTGGCGAATCCCCCGAATCCTCCCATGATATCGTCACTGATCCCGTGCTCAAATCCGCTCCTGCAGCAGGCGATGTGAACTTGACCCATGCGACAACATTTGCAGGAGCTAGAAGAAGTGTCGCGAAAAGGAGATCGGAGAATCGCATGGTGGGCGGGAACAGCAAGGTGAGAGCGCGGTTGTTACGTTTCGAGCGCGGCGGTTCAGGGAGAGAGGTTTCGTAGCTGGTGTCGCGGTAAACGAGCGTGGGGGTTTGCGAGTATTAGTCTGCGTATGTGAAGAGTGGTGGACGTTTGCAGGTGCGATTCTATGTCCACGACGACAATCGGGGGAGTCGAGGAGGCGTTGTTCCTGCATGCGCTAAGGTCTCGCTTGCATGGGAGCTAACGGTCCGAGCCTAAGCGCGAGACCCCGTCTCGGCGCGGGACGGGCGTTGCCACGTGAGGTGAACAAGTATATTGCCTCAAGAACTATTGGAAGAGCCAGAACTGGGCCGAAACAAATAACAAATTCGTACAAGACACATTTCTCTCACTAAATTTCGCAGACACACTACACTGGCGCTGGCAGACCGCGAGCATCTCTACCACTCAAGCGGCTCCGTCTTCTCCTCCCCACGGTTGGTCTTGGGCACTGGAGCGGCTTCCACTTTCACAGCTCCAGTTCGGTGCCTAGACAAGTATCCAGAACCATCAAGCCAGGGCGTCTCCTCAGTCCTGCGCTTCTCGAATTTAGTGATCTTCTCGTTGTCTTGCATGGTCAGGCCGATGTCGTCTAGCCCGTGCAACAAGCAGTGTCTTCGGAACTCGTCGGTCTCAAACTTGGCCAGCTCCTTGCCAGACGCGTCCTTGACGACGTTGTTTTCTAGGTCAACCTCAAGCTCTCGGCCGGCATTGGCCTCGTCCAACAGTTTCCGCACGACTTGTTCGTCCTCGATCCTCAGTGGCAGCATGCCATTCTTGAAGGTGTTGTTGTAAAAGATGTCACCAAAGGATGTGGCAATGATACACTTGATGCCAAAGTCAAGCAAAGCCCAAGGAGCATGTTCTCGTGACGAACCGCATCCAAAGTTAGGGCCGCCAACGACTAGGATCTTAGCTTTGGTATAGGGTTCTTGGTTCAGAACGAAGTCTTTGTTGAGGGTGCCGTCGTCGTTGAATCGCCACGCATGAAAGAGGCCCTTCGACAGACCAGCACGCTTAATGGTCTTCAAAAACTGCTTGGGAATGATGGCATCTGTGTCGACGTTGCTGCGGTCCAGAGGCGCAGCAATGCCCTTCAATTGTGTGAACTTGGGCATTCCGGGCGCAGATGTGCCGGACGGAGCCTTTGACTGGGGATTGTTGTTCGATTCAGGGACGTCCATGATCTTGTCCAGATCGACGTCTGAGTCTGGATCTTCGACGTGCGTTGCAACTGTCTTTGCTGCGGTCTTGGCGCTAGGCAGGGCTTGTTCGTAGCCGGCAAGATTCCTTACATCCGCAAGCTTTCCGACAAGAGCTGCAGCTGCTGCCATAGCTGGCGACATCAGGTGTGTTCGACCACCCGCACCCTGTCTCCCTTCGAAATTGCGGTTGCTGGTACTTGCGCACCGCTCGCCAGGAGAGAGAATGTCGGGGTTCATGCCCAAGCACATAGAGCAGCCAGCCTCTCGCCACTCGAATCCAGCGTCAGTGAAGATCTTGTCGAGACCCTCCTGCTCGGCTTGCTTCTTGACGAGACCAGATCCTGGAACAACCATGGCGCGCTTGAGAATGGGCGCTATCTTGTTGCCCTTGATAATGTGAGCGGCCACGCGGAGGTCCTCAATTCTGGAATTGGTGCAGGAGCCAATGAAGACCTTGTCCAAGACAATGTCCGTCATTGGAGTACCAGCTGTGAGGCCCATGTACTCCAAGGCGCGTTCGCATGCTTGCTTCCTGGCCTTGTCCTCAAAGTCGTCTGGTCCAGGAACTTTGCCAGTGATGGGAATCACATCCTGCGGCGATGTACCCCAAGAAACAGTGGGCGCGATATCCTTCGCATCAATCAAGATCTCGGCATCCCACTTCGCATCGGGATCGCTCTTCAGGCTCGACCAATGCTTGATGGCCTTCTTCCATTCGGCCGAGTCTTCCTTGGGGGCCAGCGGCTTGCCCTTGATGTAATCGAAAGTTATCTCGTCTGGCGCGACCATGCCAGCGCGAGCGCCTCCCTCGATGGACATGTTGCACATGCTCATTCTCGCCTCGATACTCAAGCTTCGAATAGCGGATCCACAGAATTCAATAACGTGGCCAGTACCACCAGCAGTGCCGATCTTGCCAATGACATGAAGAACAATGTCCTTGCTGCTGACACCTGGAGCGAGCTCACCATCCACCTGGATCTTCATGTTCTTGCTCCTCCGGGTCATGAGGGTCTGCGTAGCAAGGACATGCTCCACCTCACTGGTTCCAATGCCAAAAGCCAGAGCACCGAACGCTCCATGGGTGCTGGTGTGCGAGTCGCCACAGACCACCGTTGTCCCGGGCAAAGTGAAGCCCTGCTCAGGTCCAATGACGTGGACGATACCTTGTCTCTTGTCGCCAAGACCAAAGTAGGTCAACTTGAAGTCCTTTACGTTCTGCTCCAAGGTCTCGCATTGTAATCTGCTATCATCCTCCTCGACGAATTGGCTGATATTCTTGAAGTTCTTTCGCGGTGTGGTTGGCACGTTGTGGTCTGTTGTCGCAAGAGTGCAGTCTGGTCTCCTCACTTGTCGTCCGGCATTCTTGAGGCCCTCGAATGCTTGGGGACTTGTAACTTCGTGGACTAGATGTCGGTCGATGTAGAGGATGATTGTGCCGTCTGGCTTTTCGTCGACCTACAAACAAATGTCAGACCCCGCTTTCCCAGTACTTCCATATGCTACTCACGATATGCTGCTCGAAGACTTTGTCGTACAAAGTACTCGGGCCCTTGATAGCTCCAGGCATTGTGGGGGTATTTCGAACTCCTCTTCGCTTCTTTCCAATTTATCCAAGTTGGCGGATGTGTCTCTTATATGTGTGGGGGATGAAACCTTTCGTGAAGTAGCTGACAAGACGACAAGGTCGAGAGGAGGAATCAAGAAAACAGCAGGCCAAATGACACAGGACCGGATAGATGTGATCTCCATTTGCGAGTGCGATATCGGCGAATGTCGGACAAGCAAGAAAGCGTCAGCTGTGATTGGCTGCGTGGTCGTAAGGACTCGCAGCCCCGCGATCGCCGTCATCTCGCAGCGGATGCGGTTGCCGGGGTCACGAGACGTCGAAGCTGCCCATCTCGAGATGGAGATCAGTCCATGTACCTCCATCACATAGATAGAACGCTGTGCAATCCATCCATCCATCTATCCCAACAAAGCAAAGCACTTTGACGATGAAGCTCCTCTCCACCCTACTCGCATCCACCTCCCTCGCCTCCGCCATCAACATCCCCAGCTTCCGCGATCTAGTCAACACAGTCGAAGGACAACATCCTTTCTCCAGTGCTGAACAATACCTCATCGAACTTTCCCCATCCGAAACACGCTGGGTGACGGAGGACGAGAAATGGGCCCTCCGACGCGAAGGCGTGAGATTCTTCGACATCACCGACCACCGCGCATCTCCGTCTGAGGCTGTGAGGGCGACCCGTAAGCAAACCGTCACGTATCCGAAGAAGCCGGCCCAGAATGAGACGGTATCGGAGCTGTTGAAAGAGCTCAAGAAAGAGAATATGAGGGAGCATTTGGAGACCTTTACTTCTTTCCATACGAGATATTACAAGTCGGATTATGGGAGGCAATCGTCGGAGTGGTTGTTGAGACAGGTCAATGATACTCTTGCTGAGGCTGGTGTTGGTTTCGTGAAGCCTTTCAAGCACCCATGGGGTATGTGATCGATTATCATCATGGACTTTGCGAAATTGCAAGCTGCAGCTGTCTCCGGGCATAAGCGAGAGACGAGCAAGTGAAGCGCCGCCTAACTTGGCTAACACGTTGACAGGTCAGAACTCCATCATCGCCACGTTGCCAGGAAAGTCGGAGAAGACTGTCGTTATTGGTGCCCATCAGGACAGCATCAACCTGTTCCTGCCATCGATCCTTTCTGCCCCCGGTGCAGACGACGACGGCTCCGGCACAGTCACTATTTTAGAAGCGCTTAGGGTGATATTGCAAGACAAGGACATTGCTGAAGGCAAGGCCCAGAATACTCTCGAGTTCCACTGGTACTCGGCCGAGGAGGGCGGTCTGCTGGGCTCGCAAGCCATCTTCAACGCGTACGAGAAGGAGGGTCGGGATGTCAAGGCAATGCTGCAGCAAGACATGACGGGATACACGCACGGTACCTTGGAGGCAGGCGAGCAAGGTGAGAGGACCTGCCTCTGTGTCGTATGTGCGTTGAGCTAATCTCGTCCGCAGAGAGCGTTGGCGTCATTACCGACTACGTCGACGCCGGCCTCACCGAGTTCATCAAGGAGGTGGTGACGACGTACTGCACGATCCCGTTCATCGAGACCAAGTGCGGCTACGCCTGCTCAGACCACGCATCCGCCAGCAAAGCTGGGTATCCATCGGCCTTTGTCATTGAGTCGGACTTCAAGTATTCGGATAAGAAGATCCACACGACCGAGGACAAATTGGAGTATCTTGACTTCAGCCACATGCTTCAACACGCGAGGCTGACGCTGGGCCTCGCCTACGAGCTGGCATTCGCGAAGTTCGACTAGTGGCGCGATTTTGGTTGAGGAGGCGCGCAACACACCAGATCTGTAGAAGTATAATTAGGTGCAGATGTGCCGCATTCCGCACGACCTCGCAGCCAGCGAGCACACGAGCGTCGTATGCAATGATGTGCACCCGACTCTCCAGATTCGTTCCCGAAGGCGCGGTCTTTGACATGGGGTCGGCGTGGAGGTGGTGTGGTGAAGCTGCAAGGGACAGAATGCGAGCTGTCAATCGACGTTCTTCACGTGTCATGCACGCTGCCGGTCGTTTTCTTTGTCTCTCCGCAAGCGGGGGACCGTCCACGCACATGGCGGCAGAAAAAGCTCCGAATGCTAGTACCTGCTGCTCGCTTTCCATGGCGCTCTCAAAGGCTCTTCTCCATCCGTAAGGCTGGAACCTGGACATGACGGCGGAGGAGCAGAGCAGATGCATCTTCCGGCCAGACTTCCACGCGCATATGGAGACGCAGGTCCGCTGCAGCTAGAGGATGTCGCAACCCAGGGATACGAAGAAGCGGCGGTGGGGAGAAGAGAAAGCTGAAGCGGAAGCATGCCATTCCCGACCTCTCGTCAGCGCCTCCACCTGCTCCGGCTGGTCGCTGCAATACACCTCGTACGCGTGGCGAAGAGGGTGGTGAAGGAAGCGATTTGAGACTCTGATCGGGAGTGAGGCGCAAGGTGGGCGTTGAAGAGGTGTTGGCTAGCGCGCAGGAACGTGATGTTCCGGCTCGCGCAGGATTTGGGCGTGGGCGTGCTGTGACGTGCATTGGGGATGTGCAGTGGTGGCTCGTTGCAGCATGGAGCGCTGCCGATCCGCAAACGTTGAAATGAAAAGCTGCACGCTACGACGACTGCGACTGCACACTAATACTACCTTAATACTACCTGAAGGTATGCACCACCGTTTTACCACCTCCTCCCACACTCCGGACTCCGGATGCTGTGTCGCCTCGCTCGCTCCTTCACGTCGGGACGCCTGCTTCACTCCTTCCCCGTCGTCAACCACAACCACCGACCAACATCGCCACGCTCGCGCTCCGTCATTCGCGCCTTCCGCGTTGCACGTGGAGAGGCCTCACCTTCGTTTGGAAGCGACTGGAATACCTACATATATCGCGAGACCGACCCATCTAAAATCCCCACTTCATCACTTCACTTCACCCACCTTAGGTATTCGCATTGACCAGCAAGATACAACCTTCGTTGTACAACACTCGTCGCCATGCGCTCATTCGCTCTCCTCCCGATCCTCGCCGGCATTGCCGCCGCCCTTCCTCAGGATGCATGCAGCACTACGACGGTCGAGAAGATCGTGCCCACCAAGACCGCAACCTACACCTCGACGCCTGTAGTCACCGAGCATGCAACCACGGCCAAGGATCTGGGAACTTTCACTTTGGTCACGACAATCTCGTCAACCAAGACCCTGCTGACCCTCACGCACACGGACGGCACTTGCGGCGAGACTGGCATTGTGTGAGCCCTTCCCCGTCCACCCTACCTCTATTCGATCAAGGCATTCTAACCCCTCCCAGCACCATTCCATTCGCGACGCACACCGTCTACGGCAACTCCAGCACCCCTGAGGCCTACCGTGTCAAGAGATCACCCGCATCACCGCCATCAATGAAGCGAGCTCTTGGCCTCAACCCTCGCGACGACGCTGGCACTGCATGCACCGTAACTGTGACCTCGACCACCACCTATGGCCAGACCCAGACATACGTTGCTGCTCACAAAACGAGCACGTACACCGACTACACGGCCTTCACCCAACACACGGTCACCTCCACCAAGTCCGGAGGCACAGCCTATGCCATTGACTCTGCAACCACCAGCTCTGCGACCCGATGTGGCAGCGTGACCGTCACTCCGACTCTCCTCACCAAGACCGTCTCGATGGACACCCGCTGCTCGCCCTCCGCCATGGTCAGCTCCTACAACAGCTACGGAATCGAATACCTCAGCAACACTCCGACCGCTGGTGCTTCGTACAGCACCAACGCCACGGATGCTTCAACCTGCTGTCAGCTCTGCGCCGAGACTGACGAGTGCGCGACTTCGGCTTGGGACGTGCGCTCGGGAGAGTGCCGATTGGACTTCCCCGTCAATCCAACCACGGGAGATCTGAACTGCGGCGAGGGAGTGTTGGGCTACTACGATGCCGGACCCAACCACCCCATGTTGCCGGGAACGGGATGGTACGTCGCCAAGCTGTGCGGGAATGCACAGTTTGGATCCGCAGCGCCGGATGATGGAACATAGAGAGAACATCGACAGAATTTGAAAAGCTTGCTTGCCGTTGCGTGTGTGGGGTGGGGTGCCACCGTATTGTCCTGGGGATATTACGGGGCTTTCGGAATTTTATGTTCTGCTGCCGCAACCCAAAACGGGCATGTATACTTGTATCAGATGTATGTAGTATGACCGTCCACGAGCGATGGTGTTGAGCGAAAACCCATGTGGAATGCAATGGAATGAAGAGGCCGTACCTTGCGTCCTCTCCTCCACCTTCCTTTCATTGTCAGGAGACGGCAATACACTGTGAGCCCCGTCACAACAGTACGGCAACCCGACCAATGCTTGTTGCCCGAGTCTTCCAAGTCAGAAGCTGTCACGACATGGCAGTGCCACGACGTTGGGAAATCCTTGTCCCTTCCCTCTGCCTGCAAGTCAAACAAACCACACCGGAACGATTCTTGCTTCATCATCATCATCATCATCATGCGAACGACTGTGCTGGGTCTCACATGCTCGTCAGCACCAGTCAAGCTTCATCCAGCACAGCAGACGGGGAGAATTCCGGTTCAACCGCCTCGGCACGGCGGCCACGGAGCTTATTATTGTACATGCGTACGGCGGGCAATTTGGTCGGACGAAATCTGTCCAGTTTCCGATGAAAAAAATATCTGGTGTGCGCGCAGAGTAATAAGGTAGATGGTAGATCACGGGAACAGGCGTAACTCCGGCGGTGTGGCGGTGACGGGGGTCGCGGCTACTTTTTATGTTGGTTAGTTCCTTCTGTATTTGTGTTCTTGTTTCGCGATTGCCAACACACGCGGACGGGGCTGCAGGGGGAGGGGAATGCCAAGATGCCAAGATGCCCGGTCTGGAGCACGGTACACAGGTACGAGATGAGATGCGACTGACACCAGCTCCAGCTCTACAGTACAGTACAGTACCTTACCCATCGTCGTCATTCGCGACTGGATGCGCTGTGGTGTGTGCTGTCTTTCCTCCCCCTTCCCGTCGACAGCAAACACTTTTCATTCTTCCGTCTTCCTCTCTCTCTCTATCTCCTACTAGAAGTACCCTCATCCTCAGCTGTTGACCTCGCCTGCGGTAGAACTGAGGCTGCCCTGCTCCTGAGAAGGCCATCGCGTCTGCTGGTGAGATCTGTGCTCTGCGACACCTCGGGGCCGGTGCAATAGATAACGAAACGTCGCCTGGTTCCTGCCTCATCACCACCACATGCCCGTGACAATCCTCCGACGACCACAAAAGCTCATCTGCTATCCTTGAGCGACACTCGCTGGAGCGCGGTAAGCGTTTTGCCAAGCTTCGCCGACTCTTCAGCCTTCGAGCCGACATCACGACAACACCATGGCGAGCTGGGCCAGAGACAGAACTAACGTCTTCCAACGCAAAGACGCTCACCCCGATACCATTGACCATCCCGGGTACGGCCATAGCCAGCGACCGTCGAATGAGCACTCCGGCCCACACGACGCGGAAAAGGGACCACAGCGCAATGAGAATGACAGAGGGCGTCTGTTGGACGAGAATGGCAATCGCGTCAACCACAAGGGATACCGCGTTACCCGTGGCATTCAGCCCGATGGAGAGAGTGGGCGCAGTTGGGTCAACCCGCTGAAGATGCTGACCATCTGCTGGCGGTCGTCGTGCACGGCCAGCAAGTGGACCAATGTTCTCTGGCCCTTCACCATCGCGGCGCTGGTCCTGTACTTCCACTACCCGGAGCATCAGCTCTGGATCTTCATCTGCTCATACATCGGGATGGTGCCGGCCGCGAACTTGGTGGGGTTTTCCGGACAGGAGCTGGCGAGGAAGCTGCCAAAGGTTGCGGGTGTCATGCTGGAGACGACCTTGGGAAGTGTGGTCGAGGTGATCCTGTTCATGGTGTTGCTCGTGCAGGGCAAGGAGCGGAGCGTCGAAGATGGCAATGTGCCTGTCATCAGAGCCGCCATCTTGGGTTCCATCCTCGCCAATCTGCTGCTGTGCTTGGGTGAGTCCACCAGAGCCTGGCCTCGAGAGATACGACTAACGCGAAAGATCCAGGTCTCTGCTTCTTCGTCGGAGGCATCTTCCACCCGCAGCAAACCTTCCACGAGGCCATCTCCGAAGTGGGTTCTAACCTAATGCTCGTCGCTGGCATGGCTCTCATCATTCCATCCATCTACTACAACTCTCTGTACGACCGTCTTGGCAAGGTCGCTGCACAATTGGACTCCACCAAGATATCGCGCGCCACGGCGATTGTGCTCCTGATAGCCTTCGTCTTCTACGTCTTCTTCCAGGCACGAAGCCACCACGGCCTCTACGAAGACATCCTGGAAGCCGACGAGGAGCGAGATCACGACCGTCACAAGGACCTTGCCAAGGACAAGCTCACCCTCACCGAGAGCATCCTGGCCGTCCTGCTCTCCCTGATGTTTGTCAGTTTCATGGCCTTCTTCCTCGTCAAGGAGATTGAATACATCGTGGAAGAGCGACACGTCAAGGACGCGTTCGTCGGCCTCATCCTCATCCCGGTGGTGGAGAAGGCGGCGGAGCACATCACGGCCATCGACGAAGCCTACGACAACCAGATGAACTTCGCCCTCAGCCACGTGCTCGGCGCCAGCATCCAGACGGCCCTCCTCAACACCCCGCTCGTCGTCCTCGTCGGCTGGGGCCTCGACGTGCCGACCATGAACCTCAACTTCGAGCTCTTCGATTCCGTCGTCCTCATCCTCGCCATCGTCGTCGTCGGCAATTTCCTTAGGGACGAAAAGAGCGACTACCTCGAGGGCGCGCTGTGCGTCATGGTCTACTGCCTCATCGCCGTCGCCGCCTTCTTCTACCCCAATCCCACGCTGGGCCGCACGAACGCGAGTGCCGGGAGCAGCAGCGTTGAGGGGACGGAGACGGCTTCTTCCGCCGTCGAGGCTGCTACGGCTGCGGCGGCGAGGATGTTGTTTGCTTGATGGATTGATTGATTGATTGATTGACGACTGACGCACTGGTTGATTGATGGAGGCAAGGAAGACGGGCGATCAGATTCGATCGACGCGGAGGAGCTGCAACGGCCGTTCTAGTCGAATGCAATTTCTTTCAGAGCGGAGGAGTTGGATGGCGTTTTTTTCCTTCTTCTTCTTCCTTCCTGTTTCCAAATCCAATCCTGTCGGATTGCACCGACACCAACAACCAGCATCTATCTATCCAATCCATCTATCTCTCCATCTCTATCTCCACCACCTCTCGTTATTTGCTTGCTTCACCTACCTACCTACCCGCCTTGTCGTGTGTGTCCTCTCTCTGTTCGTGCCACGGGATGAGCCTACTCATTCATTCACTCACTCACTAACACGTGAATTCATTTTTCTTGTGGCTTTTGTCTCCGTACGGCAAGAAGAAGGGGAAGAAGAAGAGGAAGAAGGGGAAGAAGAAGAAGAGGAAGAATCAGAAGGGGGAAAGTTACTTTAAATCTCCCCAAACAGCTTCACTTGAGAAAAAATTTGCATTTGCTGGCATGATGATGTCTTCTGACTTTATTCTCTCTGTAGATACTGGTCGTGAATTCCATTTCTTGAATCCATCATAGTACGAATTTGAGACCACTTACCAACGAAGAAGAAAACGAAAAAGAAACAAACCAAACCAAACCGTGGTGTGGAGATCAACGGAATGGAAGTCCCTCTGATATGATACCGTTCAGGGGATCGGACTTTTTAGCCATTCTTGATTTTCATTTCTCCCTATCTCCTCTTCACACTGGCAGAAATCCTATCTAGTCAACCTCCAGCTCCGCCTCATCCATATTCCTCAGAAAGAGCGTGAACCTGCCGATATCAACGTTAGCCAGCTGCACTCACGTTCCCAGATGGTAGTTAGTAAAAGAACCAGAGAGACTCACCATCTCACAACCTTGAAATGGTTACTGGCGCTCACCCTCTCGTTGACGGTGTGGATATTCCCCAACCCATGCTCGTCATCGTTGACATACCCCGGTCCGAAACGGAAGATGTTCTTCGTCAGAGCCCAGTAGTACCGCGTGTCGGTATTGCCCGTCATCAACGCCGGGGCGACAATCGTATCCTCTCCGTACAGAGCGCGAATGGTGCCCGAGATGACCGAGTAGGGACTCACGGCATCAACGACCGTAGGTGTGACGGGTGCCACTTCCAAGGTCGTGTCGGTGTTGGAGAGGGAAATGGCGTTATAGTCCGCTTTCTGGCCGTTGAAGGCGTTCAGGGTCAGGTTGTACTTCTTCGCAATCGGCTTGGCAAGGTCCGTGATGTGCTTGAAGACCGTCTCGGGGCTGTCGCCGATATTGATGCGATGGTTGACAACAGCCACGGCACCCTCCGGGAGGGCATTGGTTTTCGTACCGCCCTTGATGATATCGACGGCTTGCGAGGTTTGCATGAGATACTGGGCTTGTTTTCCAATCTTCGCTGCTTCCAGTGCAAGACGATCGTTATGCTTGCAGACATTCGATTCCGCAGAGCGCTGTCCGAGGAGTTTCTTCAGTTTCTTCGGGAAGTTTGGTGCGTATTCCGCTCCGCACTGGAGGAATTCGAGGTATGGGTTCTTGCTGTCGAGGTAGGTTGGATATTGCACTGCCTCAATC
Organism: Lecanosticta acicola; assembly: GCA_963674455.1. Taxonomy (NCBI): domain Eukaryota; kingdom Fungi; phylum Ascomycota; class Dothideomycetes; order Mycosphaerellales; family Mycosphaerellaceae; genus Lecanosticta; species Lecanosticta acicola. Next base: position 152,616 of record CAVMBE010000040.1, on the reverse strand, counting down.
GCAGTGATCATCTCAGCAAGAATGCCAATACTGGTATGGTCATGCGGAACAGAAGAATGGCCTCCAGGGGTCCTCACAACGACTTCGATGTCGGTGTATCCTGCAGCAAGTCAGCATCAAACGTGTCCAAGAAAAGGGCCCAAGGTGAGACATATCGCACCCTTCTCAGCAACTCCCGGAACCGCAAAACCCCTCCCAAAAGCCTCAGCATACCCCATGCCTTCGTCAATAATCGCCGCAACCCCATTCTTCCCATACCTCTCCAACAAAAACTTGGCCAAATGTCCCGCCCCTTGCCGTCCGCTACACTCCTCATCAAACCCATAACTCAAAACCACCGTCCTCTTCGGTCTCCACCCGGCCTCCAACAAAATCTCCACGCTCTCCATGGTCCCAATCAACTGATTCTTACAATCACTCGCCCCTCTCCCCCAAATATTCACCCCGTCAAAATGCCCACTGAACGGCGGAAACGTCCAACTATCCAGCGTATCCGGATCCACCGGCACGACGTCCTGATGTGCCATCAACACCATCGGCTTCTTCCCCTCATCCGTCCCATTCCACGTAAACACCAATCCGTGCGTATTCACCTTCTCCACCAACAGTTCCGCATGAATCCTCGGAAACGTCCTCTCCAGGAATGCGTGAAACGGATAGAAGACTTCCCATCGCTTATCCTCCCCTATCGCGCCCAGGTCATCGAACGATTCCGTGGGGATCTGCACGGCGGAGGATAATCTCTGGATCGAGGCATTCTGGAATCTCTCCGTGAAGAGGTAATCGAAGGCGGGTTTGAGGTTCTCGTTGGGGTCGGCGTCCGAGGGGAAGAGGGCGGGGACTTGTTTGCATTTGGAGGGCTTCTGCGTGGGTGTGGTGCTCTCTTCGGGCCCGTGGTCGGGGATCGGGCGGGAGAACCAGGTGAAACAGAGGATGGCTGTGAGGAAAGTGAAGAGGAGGACGCGGAGAGCTGTATGGCGTGCTGCTGGGGGTTGGGAGGGGGGGTAGTAGTCGGTGACGAGGGGGAGGGATTTGTCCATACTGTAGGTGAGTGTGGAGAGAGAGAGAGAAGAGGAGCAGGTGGAAGGGAAAGAAAAGGAAAGGAAAGGCGAGAGAGAAGTGGATTTGCTAATACTGTACCTTGCGGCGTGGCACCTGCCTATCTCATCGACGCGGGCACTGAAGCTGCAGGAAGGAGCATGGGAGGATGTAGAGAGGATCCCCGTCTCGCGTCTCGGTCTCGGGGGTTTCAGTAAGCATAAGCACATGTCGACATCGACCAACACCCAACAACCAACAACCAACAACCAACATCAACGAGCATGACGCTATCGAAATAATCCATTGCTAACGCTGGTCATCATAGTTTCTACCCATCATAGCTAGCTTTCATTCTGCCAATCCGACCTCGACCGCCTGAGCCTGGAACTCATCCAAGTCCGGCGGATCCCGTAGAGCCTTCGTATTCCTCACCACCCTCACCTCCGCCGCTCTCGTGAGAATGAGATGCTGTTTCATTTCCTTCTCCCTCCCCTCGTTCAATTCTTGCTCTTCGCTGACCGCCTTCGCAACCGACTGGTAGTGCGCCGCCGTGTCCTTCAAAACGGCATGCATGCTCGCCAACACCTTCTCGGTAGCTTTGGCGAGAGGGAGATCCGGTCCGGCCACCTCGTCGGGACTCTGCCAGCTCGCCTTGCTCAGAACGCCTGCTGCGCTAGCCGCCTGACGGAGTCTCGCCACGAGCAGAGCAGCAAGCATATCCCCCGTGCCCGAGAAGAAGACCGGCAGAGCAGGCACCGTGATCCGAAACAACCTCGGCCTCCCCTCCGACGTAGCAGTCGAGCCGATAATCGAAAGCTTCGCACCATCCTTCTTCCCTCTCCCTTCCTCTTTCCCAACAGGCGTACTCGCCCCCGTAGCAGGCAACCGTATCGAAGTGATCAAAACATGCGGCAACCCAAACCCGCGATGCAACTGCTCCACCGCCTCCCGCAGACTCCCCCAATCCGAAATCTTCCTCTCGCTCAGCAATTCCGCCTCGAACTGATTCGGCAGTATGAGATCCGCATCCCTCAGCAATCTCTTATACGCAGGAACCGTATCCTCCGCGACGTAGATCCGTCCGTTGTCCCCCATCACGGGATCGAGGACCCAGAAGAAGGAACCCGGCTTCGTGCTCGTGCGCAATTTCGCGTCCCGCCCGATCTTGCCGACTTCCTCCACCAGAGCCGCCGAGGGGCAGTAGCCCGAGAGCATCATGTCGAAATTCGCGAGGCGCGCCTTCTTGAGCCCCTCGTAGAGCTCGGCGACTTCTTCCGGCGTCGTCTTGCGGCCTTTGACCGTCTTGTAGGCGACGTGGTTACCTACACGGCAATCCCCTCTGGATCAGTATCGCATTGGGTTTCGTTCGAGAAAGCGGGAGGATTCGTCTCTCACTGTAGTTCACGGTATGGATGGCCGAGACTTCGCAGCCCAGAGTCTGCATGCAGAACGTGGCCATCGTGTTGCCGACATACCTTCGCCCTCGCGCTTCAGTATGCCTCCTTGTCCCTCATCTCGCACTCTAGACTTACCCAGAAGTCACCTTTTCGCGCCCATTAGCTTATCTTGTCTGCGCCTTTGCTTGTCGGAGCACCCACATGGCTGGCAACAGCCAGAACGTGAGTCTCCGGCACATCGCCCTCGCTCTCCGCCATGATTTGTGGCCGGATCAGTGAAATAGGTATAGGGTCGCGTTTCGATGTAGTTTTGAAATTCGATTGTCGAGAAGCAGTTCAGGTCCTAATCAACAAATGACGTTGGCGCGCAGAGCACAGTCATCAAAAAGTCTCACGCCGGGGAGCCGGCAGGGACTCTCCTCCGTGCCACCCGATGCTTCCAAGTCCTTCCCTTGACCTGATAGCGACTTCCCAATCGTACACGCCTATCCTTCTTCTTCTTCATGCAAGATGACACATATCACGTCTCTTCATACCACGCGACCGCAGCGATCTGCAGCTCGTGCTGAAATGTCCACGCGCCTTGCTCTTTCGTGCGTTGCAATCTCCACGCCGCAAACTCCTTCCGTGCTAAGTAAAACATCACTTGCGAAGATCTTACTCTTCGTCGCCGATCTACAGAGAGAGAGAGCATTAGCTGTCGTTCCGCCAGTCAGACCAGGGCTGCATGCTCACCTTGGGTGCGAGGTAGAATCGCAAGAAGGAGTTGTTGCTGAGGCCATACTCCACAAGAAGGGGGACTTCATTGCTCAAGCACAGCTTGACGGACGAGCTGAGACCACTAGCCTTGCAGAAGTTCATCAGGTACTTGAGCGAGAAGGTTAGAGCGACGGGTTCGGAGAGGTTGATCTCGATGTTCTGATCAGGCTTGTCGACGTTGGTGTGAGATCGAAGCGTGACGGAGCCGTTGCCAATATCGCCAGTGCACTTGAAGGATACGCCATCCTTGGTGCACTCGATGGAGACTGCCATGCCAAATCAGCTTTCACATCTCCTCATACCGTAATCTGCTCGCTTTATCGCACCTGACTCAGACAAGGCAGACAGATCTCTCGTGATGCGCTGGAACTCAGTGCTAGGCAACGTGATGGTCGCGGCATACTCCGTGTCCGGGATTCCCAGGTGCTCTTGATCGATATCCATCAACTTGATATCGTACTCGCTGATCCGGTCGCTCTCGGAGCTCTCGAATGTGAAGTTGACCACATCGGGCGCATCCTCCGCCTTCATGGTCAGGATATCCTCATTCTGCGCTGCCTTGAGGACTTTGGTGAGAGAAGTCAGGTTGATGCCGAGGGCGATGTTGCGGTCGCAGCGGAAGGGCGAGAAGGATTCGGACTTGAGTTGCATGGACACGAGGGCGACGTGGGAGTTGTCCATGGCTTGGAGGGCGATGCCAGAGTCATTGCAGTCGAAGTTGCAGTCTTGGACGAGATCCTTGATGGCGTCGACTACCTGAAGCAAAGCATCAGCATCTTGCGTTCCAATGTCGCGTGCCCTTGGCATACCTTCTTCAGCAGGTTGGCCTGCTCCAATCGTGCTTCCAACACTGGGAACAATCAGCCTTCGCATCACTTATCGGGCAGTTGTGCACAAACTCTTGAGATCTGTGTGTCGATTTGTGGGTCGATAAGGGTATAGTGGTGCTCGTTGGGCGATGTCAAGTGTTGTTGCAAGGCAGTATGTAGATGTAGCGTGCAGAGGAAACAGTTGAGACTGAGAAACGCGTGGGCGAAAGTGGGACACGGGGAGCGCGCCCTCTACGCGTCAGCGTGGTGAGCAAGCACGGGCCCAGGTTTTGCCTGAAAGATGCCTTACACCTGTACACAACGCTCTGCCTTCGTCTTGGGTATCTAAGTAGCTTGTACAATTCGCGCCTGCAAGACGGCTTGAAGTATAATGAGCAGATTTCATGCCCTCGCTGGCGGCAAGGTAGAACGACTCGCCACGACTGACCATCGAAGCTTCTTCAGCGACTCCATGCTGATCGCTGATGGCTCCGCCAGCACCTTTCTCGATCCCACTGCATGATACGGTACCATGCAACAGGCCGTCGATCCGTTTACTTTCGAAGAGACCTTTGGCATGCAGTGATGAAGGGATAGACCCCTCCCGAACGGAGATGCCGCCCTCTCAACCAAGAGACAGCAATGTCAAACCCCACAGAGACACTACCTTACCTGCCTTCAAGTCTCGACTCCCAACTTTCCACGCGCAAAATCCTCTCCATTCCATTCCAATCCCAGCCTAAGCCTTGCAAAGCCCATAAAACAGCGTCCAAGTCAGCACAAAACTCATCAACCCCCCAAACATATCCCCACCCCACAGATCCCCCATCGGCCTGAAGAAATACTTTTCCGCATTCTGATCCGCTTTCAAGATGAAAATTAAAAAAGAAACCAGCGCCGTGCCGAGGAAGTAGAAAATGAATCCCGGCGAGGATTCGAGGCCTAGCGTTCCGGCTGCTACGCCGAAGAGGGAGGCTGTCAGGGCGCGGATGTTGGAGACGGTCTGAGGGGTTTTTTGTTAGTTGGGTTTGTGAAGGGAAGGGGGTGGGGTCTTACGCGAGCATTGTGCTGAACGCTTTCTTGCACGATGGGATGGATTGCTAGTTCCCTTTCGTCGAGCATGATGATGATGATGATGATGATGACGAGGTCGAGGAAAGCTGCTGGGGACTGCTCTTCCAGGCCAAGTCCAGTGAGATGATGGATCTGTGCTGGGCCACGATAGCAGCAGGGCTGTGAATCGAATGCTCCAGTGACGGAGGCGCAGTCAGGACCGGTCTAGAGAGGTTGCCGTCGCTTCGAGGCTCGCGGATCTCTGTCGATGCGGTAAATCCGGGAGAGTGCTGTGATAAGTGGCGTGACGACTCGAGATTCGAGCGTTGTCTGATCAAATTGCCTGGGGATAGTAGTAGTAGTCGCGATGTTGTCTCCGACAGGGAAAGTGGTGATGATCGGTACCAGCAAACTCCGATCGGTGCACGGACGTTCCGGTTAATGAGGTGAGCGGCAACTTCGACTTCACATGGACACCGCCGCGCTCGCGATATACCAGGTTCTGCGAGGCTTATTCCCGAGAGAACGTCAGCGAGCAGAACACAGCTCTCGCACGCTTGCGAGGTACGGAAACGTGCTCGTGCAACTTAAAACGGCCAAGGGCTGGGTAAAGCTGTGATTTTGGCTCGCCGTTGCAAGGCTCACCCATCTATGCCAAGACTGCTGCAGCGGTATGGTATCTGTAGATGACGAGAAAGCCAAGAAAGACGGTAAGTGAAGGGCTTTGCTTTGATATGCGACAGAATGGTAAAATGCGATGCTGGTAGAGTAAAGTGTGCATGCATGTCCAGCACCTGGAAATGCCATCGATCCTTCCCAACGTCTAGAGCTCCGTCGCTATGATGCTGAACGCCGCATGCTATGTTACATTTTGTAGCCAAAAAACGAGTGGTCAAAATGGATTCCTCCAGCTAGCTAGCTTGCATCAAGAGCCAGGCGATCTCACTCCAGAAGCTTGCCATAGTCTTCAAGGTATCTAGGCCGCAGTCAGTTTGATGTGATCGATGGTGTGTGTCGGGTTCAGAGGCACTCACTGCCGTAGGGAGGGACTCAAGTTGTATCCAGCAATGCCTTTGGCGGCTTGAAGTAGTTGTAATGCTCTGCTGAAACACTGCCCGTTGATGCGCGGGCTCGAAGCGCTCCCGAGCGACATGTAAGCTTCCGCTGTCTGCTAGGTTGTTAGTTTGGTCTTGTAGACGGATGGGAGCATAGCTTACAACAGACAGGAGATCGCCAGAAACAGCACGCTGTTCAGTCGCGGCTGCTACGGCGCGCTCTAGGTAATCCGTGGCGGGTTGCAGGTAGCCTCTAGCTTCCACACAAACTGCAGTGCCTGCCCGTATCTCTGCTTCCGCGGTCGCGATATTTGCAACATCCTCCTCGAGTACGCTCGAGAAAGATCGCTGGGAGAGAGCTGATCCGCCACTCGATGAAGAAGCTCCATCGGCTTGATGTATTCTTGCTAGAGTGCGCTGTGCTCGTGACAGCCAAGCCTGCCCGATACCTCTGAGGGCCGCAAGATTTTGCGCATCTCTTTGGAGGATGACGAGCCACTGGCGAGAGCACCAAGCTGCAATATCGTTGACAGCTCCACTTTCGGCGTCGGCAAACGCCAGTCGTTGGAGGCCCGCGATCATCCAGACTTGTTCTTGTGTTCTGTTCTCTTGTTGCATAAATGTAATTGATTCCAGATGGGAGATGATGGTCCGCGCCAGGTTCACATAGTCTCGCCAGTGCTGAGGAGACGTCCGGAGCATCGTATAGACCTGGTCGAGACTGGTCTTGCATACTGCGATTCTTTGCTCTTCATTCATAACTTTAGCAACCATCAGAAAGGGAAGGAAGATTTGGAGGAGTGCTGGGTTCATGCTGACCCTGCGGTGGGCGACTTCTGCTTTTCTTGATGCGATAGTCTGGCTTGACGTTTCGTGTCCGTGACATGAAACCCCAGTAGCGCGGGCCTAGAGGCATCAAACGCCTGAGTGATATCCGCCTGCGTGGAATGTCGAATCCGTTCAGCGACACGGACGAGTCCTCGCCAACAGGCTCGATGGGTGCGTTGGAGACGGCGATATCTTGCGATTGCATAATCACACAGTCATTCGGTGAGCGCGAAATGTGGTTGGATGAGAGGTACGCAGATGTATGAAAAGAAGGCTGCCTTGCATTCGAAAAGCGCATCGCCACCTCGACTAGAACATGGTCTGCAGCGGTGTGTCCGAATTTGTAAGATAGATTCGCGGAAGCGCAGCAGGGCCTCACAAGACCAAGGGCCATGTTTCTGGTCAGCCTGCCGAGCATTCGACTCGGCGTTGGAGAATCAGGGCCAGCATACGGATGACGGCGCTTCCGCATCTAGGCCGCCTTAATTCGAGAAGAGAGAAGAAGACTCTCCCAGGTACTAGACAGGTAGGTGAGAAAGGGAGCCAGAAGACGCCGATGAGCAAGCACTGCCAAGCCAGCTCGAGACTGACGCGAGCCGTCTTCGCAACAAGGTTGACATGGCCCGGGGTTGTCCAGGAATGGAGCGCAGCAACAGACATGCTACAAGCCGCATCTGACCGCGGTGACTGCGGGTCCTGATGGTAGTCGGCGATGGAGATGATCCGCCAGGTGACGTGAAGTCAAGAACTGCGGTCAGCAGTGATATGCAGAGTAGAACAAGGATCGACGCGCTGTTCCCGGCGCATGGCAGCAGATGAGTTTGGTGTCAGCAGCCTCGCAAGCCATTACCGATTCCGGCAACTGATAGACACGAGGCCGTAATAATGCGATCGAATGGAAATACTCGCTGCCATGTCGCGACTTGAGAGGCGGTCTGGATTGGAGGGCTGCATACCAAGGAAAGGGATGACCTGTGCACGTGGGAGCCGGGCAGTGCAGGAGGCTGCATATAGTAGGCACTGCTCAGCACGGAGCCCAGAATACGAGCGAGCTCTCTACTACCTACTATCGCACGGTACATGTAGTCCGACGTCGCGCTACGAGTGCGATCGCAAAGGAAGCAGCGCGTTGGCATATCGGTCTGCGAGTAGTAGAATAAGGTAGCCGTATCAGTATTATTCATGCACACGCGGTGCAGCATGCGAACAGGGGGGGAAATACTGTACGTGTGGGTGTGCATGATGACTAAGGTACAACGTCGGATGCCCGCACACACACACCTTCCCTGTGCTTTGACGTCGTTAGGTTGGTTGTGTGCCCCTGATGCCGGGGTCTCGTGCGCGCGTGTGCGCGCCTTCAAACGATCAACGCCAGAGCTTGTTCGTGCGGCAACTTGTCAACAAGTACCTTATTGTGTTGAGGTATCGACACGACATCTCCATCCACACGCCTGCCGCCGCCTTGCCCCACCATATACATACCCTCTACTGCACATATTCTTGTCGGCGGCTGCTCTCGTGCATTATTGCTAATAATCAAACAACCCCTCGTCAATCAGCCAGGCCGGCCATGAATGGAGACCGTACACCCTGATCAGAGCCCGCTCGCCGCTTACCTCGAAGGTGCGTCTTCTCCTACATTCCATCTGGAACAGAGGCCGCAACATGCCCCATCCCGCCCACACTCACCACGCATGCTAATCCGCCATGACACAGGCCAAGGATCGTACGAATCCGATATCGACGAACACGATGACGCTCGACCTAGCTACACCTCCGCGCTCGATGCATGCGATCCATCGAATCCTCCCTCATTCGCACCGTCCTTCAAGCTACTCCCCAAGCCGAAAGTAAAGAGACCGCGGCTGCCACAGCTCCAAGTACGGCAGAGGCCCCAGAGGACCCTCGCAAGAGCACACGATGCCTGGTCAACAGTGTGGAATTCGCATGTAGGCCGAGTAGACAACGCCAACTTCATCGAGCACTTCCGCTACACCGTCGTCGCCTCGCAACTCTTGAACGAATACCTCGACCATGGCGCTTTCAACCCCAACGCCCACACCACTACCACGCCGGGCCTGGACGGGCCTGCAGATGCTTCAAGTGCTTCTGCAACGTCAACAAGTATCTACGGAGCAGTGGCGACTGCTGCAGTTGCGCTGGCGCTTGTGTACGTGATACAGTGGGCTCGGACACGCCGTGGAGTATCTTGGTCCAAGAGCCAAATCGCCTTTGTGCTTGCCGTGCTGGCTGTCGCTGCACTCGTGGGGTATCAATATGGCCGGAGGCAGTGGTTGAAGTCACTGCGTCGGAATGCTGTCACCACAGCCTCTGACTTGACCTCCAACTGGCAGTCGTTTGAGGTGTCGTCCAGCTCGACCCTGTCTTTCATACAGGAGGTGGAGCTCGTGTCAAAGGGCTACAGGCTCGGCACGCCTTTGCCCCCCATCTCTAGGTTCGAGGATGGCGGAAGTGTACGAAGATGTGGTAGACTCCGCAAGGCGCTACACAAGGCTTACTCTACCATCATCCCGGCTTGCATCGAAGCCTGCACTTCGCTTGGGAATTTGATCGAAGAAGATGATCTGGACAAGTACTTTGACGTGTACGACATCTCCAGCCAGGATGCTGCCGAGGCCGCTGGAGTGGACGCCCTCTCGGTGTTGGAGGACGACCCTGAATCACTGAAATCGCTCAGAGTGCTGAGTTTCCGCGCTGGCTTGCTACGACGAGTCACATTGTGTTCATTGATGGCACTGGAAGCCGACGGCGGCAAGCCAGACATTCAACGGTGGAAGATTGCAACCGAAGTGATGCGCAAGGTGAACCAGGTTGTGAGCGCGTCAGCGGAGAAATTGCGCCAGATTCTCAGCGAACTAGAGCATTTCAATCTACCCATCACGCCGGTCAAGAATAGCCACACGCCAACGAGAGAGAAGATGCGCAGTCAGGTCCGCAAGATCAGCGCATTATCCTCCGGCATTCGTGGTCTGCAAGCCAAGATGCAAATCCTGCGCGAGGAAACAAACAGATCGATCGAACAAGCAGATGACCTCACAGATCTTGGCACGACCCTGATGGCGCAGTACGAGTCCATTGGCGCCGATCTGAAGGAGCTCATGCAAGCATGGGAGGCCGGCAAACAATCCCTGCAGACCAACATCTCACGCCAAGAACGCCGCATATCCATGGCAAGCACCGCCAGCGGCTTGCGATCACCGGTCTCCAGCCTTGGCGGCTTGACCGCCGTGGAGGAAGTGGACGGATCACCCGCCGACGCGCTCCGTGTTCTCAACGGCGATCCGTCCAGCAAGTCGAGTCGCTCCAGCATGGGCACGACGAGTCAGTCTGGCGACGAAGAAATGGTGTTTGAGGCCGTCGCCATGCCGAAGCAGCGCCCGCGCGCCAGCACCATGACTCGCGAAGAGAGGATTGCGAAGATGCACGAAGAGAGGGAGCGACAGGCCACGCTGCGTGCGAAGCGGGATGAGAATACGAGCATGCTGCGCGAATTGGAATCCGTCATCAACCTCCGACCGAAGAAGACGGGTGCGAATGGCTCGACGAGGATCACATCGGTCTAGCACTGCCGTATCGTCTCCCGACCGAATGGACTGCAGCACCGATGATGACTCTTCCACGTCCCCGGAGTTTTCTGTTTGTTTTTGTTTTTGGCTCTGGCGCAACTTTTTTTTTTGGGAAAACATCGAGATACCCTTTTCTTTTCTACTCTAATAGTGCCTTTTGGAGCGGCTGCACAGAACGCTTCTTCTCGCGTTTATATTTAGCGAAGGCGCTGGATATGAGGAGGGAAAGGCGTTCAGAGGAGTTGAGTGGGTGTACCATCCATATCCTAACGAGACAGCTGGGCTCATTAATTAATAGAGAACTGGACTCAGTGTACAAGCTGCTCATAGCAGTACAATTAATCAATCCATTCTGCCAACACTCGCTCTCAACGGGAAGATTGCTTCTTCTTCTTCTTCTTCTTCTCCTCCGCTGATCTCATCGGCCCAACGCAGGCACATCACCTGTCAAGCCGTCCGCGTACGTTTTTGCGGCGGGCTTTCCATCTTCTCTCTGTCTTCCTGTGCGACTCGGCGGGATTGCCTCTACTTCTAGTCCGAGCCATCTCCAGCGAGAGCGGTCCAATCGATGTCCGAGGACAGCTCGTTGAACAACTCCTCCGAAATGAAAGCGCCGAAAAGATCGCCTGGTTCGGGATGAGGCGGTGGCGGCGGCGGGAGCTTAGACGAAGTTTCTGGTTGGGATTGTGATGGTTCGACGTTTCCCAGAGTGAAAGCAGGGTCGGCACTGTCTGAAGGTACAGCCTGAGGCGCTGATTGCTGCTCACCGGGAGGCGTCGTTGGAGCCATCACACTGTCTTTGCGAAGCTTCGAGGGCGTGGAGGCGTTCATTTCTACTCCGAGCTGCGGCCCACCTTCGCCTGGTAGGGACAGACGCAGTGCTGGGCTGGGAGCAGGGACCTGTCGCTTAGTAGGGTCCTCGGCTCCGGAAGGCGTCTCGTACTGGACAAGAGGTGAAGCTCCCAGATTGCTGCGCATTCCCACAGCGGAGCCGCTTCTGAGCAGTGGCGTAGCCGGTCCATGCGAGAGATTCATGGGAATTGCGTTGGGATAGTTGTTGAAGTTGAGCGGAGGCTGCATCAAGGGTTGCTGAGTGGGAGGCCCGGAGGTGAAGTTCGGGGGCAGATTGGGGCCTCGGGGCACTCCGTACGCGAGTTGAGAAGGATCGCTGAGCACACCGGGTGAAAGTGTCGGGTCGGCGTTCGCAGTGTTGACAAGCCACGTCCCTGGTCTGTTCGCTTCACGGCTGGCGACTGGGGCCGACTTGTTGATTGGCGCATCTTCGCGTCTGTCGTCCATTGGCAGAATGACAGTCTCAGGCGTACCAAGACGCGAGTCCGGCACACCTGGATTTGGCGTGCCTGCGGAAGTCATTGACCAATCCTTAATCATGGCTCCTAGAGAGCTGCGGCCTCGAGTCGCCCTCGCTGGCGGTACCCTGTCTTTCACCGAGTTTCGTACAGCCGACGGCACGTAGCTCGCAGAGGCGTCCGACTTAGTTGGCGAGAAAGCTGAGGCGTCAGATTTAATTGGAGAGGTTGGTCGTATTGGCGATGAGAAGTCTTCCGATCCAGCATCTTCAGCATAGTTGATCTTCTTTTTCGTAGCACGAGTGCTCCTACGCACGGTCGCTGTGGATTCCGGACCAGCATCCTCCTCCTTCATCTTCTTCGACGATCTCTGCTGTTTCGTGAAAGCCGCCACCTCCGGTATAGAGCTCTGCTCTTCCACGTGGCTTCGTTTTGTGCCTGCTGAGACGCTGAGCGCTGGCTGCTGGAGAGACGGCACGGCTCCAGGATTGGAAGCATTACCACCGCTCAAGAGGCCTATGATTCCGGCTGGTGGCTTGAATTGTGGAGCCTGCGGAAAGGCTGGCGGTCGGGCTGCGGGCTGTGCAGCTCCTTGAGAGTTGACAGGATTGGGAAATCGGCGGAGGTTTGGGGGAAGCGGAGGCTTGGCTACAGGCGTCCCAGCCATGACAGCGGTGTGCGAATGAAGCAACCAGAACTGGCGCGCGTAATTGAGTGTATCTTCGCCCGTCTTCTTCCTGCCCATGAGCATATCTCTCTGCCGCATGGCTTCCTTTCGGACAGTTATGGCTCCTAGCGCTTGTGGATCTGATACGATACGCTGGTACGCGAGAGCCTTGTCCCCGCCACAACCTCTTAGGGCACGTCTTCCGATCTCTTCGTACTTTGGATTGATCTCCTTTGCCAAGACGTTTTCGACATAAGCAATTCGCTCATCTACATGCTTGTTCTGTCGGAAAATGTCGTCCAGGTATGCGCCATCGTGGGTGTATGCACAGTAAAATTTGCCAATGCCGCATTCGAGATCGGGGCGTCTGCTCGCGCTGTCATAGTACGGGCATTGGATCTTCTGCCAAAGCGGCAAATCAAATTGGTCGGCATATTCGCATGTGTCTTCGTGCAGTGTGGTGTGGCCGCACTTGAAGTGCGCATATCCCTGCCAACACATTCTGGGCGGTGCTGCCGCTCGCAGGAGATAGCAATTGAGTGCCGTCAGTGGTGCAGTGTTTCATTCAGGGATCGAATTCGAGTAGAGTAGATCGAAGGTCGTGTGCGGGTGCAGGTGCGTCGTCCTGGGAGACTGCGACAGGCACGACCCGGGTGAAGCCGTGATGCCGAGCACTGTGCGTAAGGAGGAAAGAGCGAGCCGCAAACAAAGAACAAAATTGAAAACCCGATCCAGGTTGGGGAGGGCGGAGAATGCAGAAGTCGATTGTTACAAGGAACTTTTCGCATTAACAAAGTATCATCTGAAATGTACTTACTAAGTATCGGCGGGAAAGAGAGAGAGAGTGGTCACCCACCATGCTACTTTTCTCGCGCTCAGCAGCTTATTCACATGCGATCACATGCAAGCTGGCACACTTCAGCTACATGAGCCAAAAGTGCAAAAAAAGAGAAGAGCCCCCAGATCCCGATTGTTTGCCTTCAGTCCTCAGGGGACAACAGCCCGCCAACGTCCCCTCACCCACCAAACGCCCGCCCTCAAAGAAGAGGGTCCGAAGACCCAGAAGAACACTGACGTGGGCTCATCCGTTCTTTTCTGTGTATGTGTTCTTACTGGAAGCTGAAGCTTGCTGAATTATTATATAGTTGAGATTGCATTTGCCGAAGAGTTGCCGGACTTCCAATTCCTCAATCGACAGCGCGGACAAACGTCCCTCCGGGTTCCGGATTCCGTATCGGAAAGATCGCCTATGGTCGAGTCGCTTTCACTGCGACAGCATATCTCTTGGAATTTAGAGACTTCGCACGACGAGTCCTTGCAGGGTCCGGTACAATGGAGACGATGACCGCTTTGGAGGATTGTCTTGTGGTGGCAGACAGGGTTTGCTGTAGTAGAAGCATCGTCGCGTGGAGTCAGTACAATTGAACGGCTGCGACCACACGCCCGCGAAATCCATTGAGCTCTTGCCAGCTCAATCTCAATATTTCCAAGAGCTTTGTACCCTGCGTCGAGACGGTGGAAAACCCTTTCCCGGGAGACATATCCCGCATCTCTTCAGTAGCGTCCACATACACTTCGAGATCATCTCCTGTCTCCGTTGTCCAGAACCAGCTACCTTCCGTCATGGATCAACGCTTTCCCCAGCTCTTGCTTCAACGATTTCTCTCTGCTGGAACGGATCATCGGGGCCCGAGGGTGTCGGTGTTATCTCTTATCGTGCCTTCATCACAAAGAAGGTGATGTCTATTACGATACTGCATAGGACAGTCATTGAACGCAGACAATCGATCGGGTCTAGAGAAAACACCGAGAGCTGAGGATGGGACGAGAGGAGGGTGAAGTTAACGTACGGGCGGATCTAACCGTGCGGTGGCCAAGACTCACGAGCCAGGGCTTTCACAGATCGACCAACCACATGTCAGCGCAGTCCGCTCCGTGCGAGGCTTGCACATGAGCCGTTGAGCCGGCGCAACGGCATCTGATGATGTCACTACCTACAGGACCGTTGACTTGTTCGCAGGCGTCCATAGATTATAGCTCTTGGTCCTGCGTTGTACTGTACTTATCATCAACATGTTTAGGCAAAAAGCCCCCAGGAAAAATTCTCCACTGCTGCCCTGTCAATGGTCAATGAGGGGAACCGAGAAGTCACGATGCATGATGCATGATACCTCGCCCATGCAGCCAATCGCAAGTCGAGAGGAGCAAGTTGACGTCGGCATTTCGGGCTTTTCTGACCTGCCGCATGTGTTTTGACGCCGGGCTCAGGCTCGAGGAGCTATGTGCTTTCTGACGTCTGTGACTGTTCCCTTTTAATTGTGCTTGTGTCCCTCCGTCTCGCTGACAAGCGCGTTGGCCGGTCTGCTTACGATCTTACTCCCCCGTTCTTCTGCGGATGTGGCCTTGACCTTGACCTTGACGTGGACGCGACGAGCATCCCATCCCCCGTCCCCGCGATCTCCAAACCAATCACAACGATGGGCGCAAACGACGAAACAATACCCCCCGACGCCACTGGCTCTCAGCATTCGATCACTGAGCCTGAGAAGCAAAACACAGCAGGCGAACACACTCAGCGCAATGCGACGTCACAAGATGCAGGAGAACATCATGTGACAATATCAGATGCGCCTCTGGAGCAGGCTAGGAAAGACCCATTAACAACGGCGTCGAGCCAGGATGGCGGCGACGTGGAGAAGCAAACCGAGGAGCCCAAACAAGAAGAGCAGGAGAAGGATGGGCGGATAATGGGCAGATCGAAAGGCAAAGTCGCAGTCATCATGCTCGCGCTCTGCTTAGCTATCTTTCTCGCAGCATTAGATGTGACCATCGTCACCACTGCCCTTCCAACAATCAGTGAGCACTTCCATTCCGCCTCTGGCTATACATGGATTGGTTCTGCCTTCCTCCTCGCGAACGCCGCCTCGATCCCTTCATGGGGTAAGGTTTCGGATATCTTTGGACGCAAGCCTATGATCCTCGTTGCAAATGTCATCTTCATGGTGGGATCATTGGTAGCGGCGCTGTCGGATAGCATTGGCATGCTCATCGCAGCTCGTGTCGTGCAGGGTATTGGCGGTGGTGGATTGATCATCTTGGTCAACATCTTGATTGGTGATCTCTTCCCTCTGCGCATTCGTGGTGCCTTCTATGGTGTTATTGGAGGTGTGTGGGCGATTGCGTCTTCTCTTGGACCCATCGTTGGAGGCGCTTTTACACAAGGAGTCTCTTGGAGATGGTACGTCAGAAACATTGGTCTCATCGATCTGCATAACGCGCTAACAGCGACAGGTGCTTCTACGTCAATCTCCCGCTTGATGGACTCGCGTTCTTTATCCTCCTCTTTTTCCTCGACATCAAGACGCCTCGCACTCCCCTGGTGCAAGGTCTCAAGGCAATCGACTGGATCGGCACGCTACTGATCGTAGGCGGCACTTTGTTGTTCCTCTTTGGTCTGCAGTACGGAGGCGAGACCGCACCGTGGGACTCGGCTGAAGTTCTCTGCCTTATCATCATTGGAGTCTTCACTCTCTTCCTGTTCGCCATGTGGGAGTGGAAGTTTGCCAAGTACCCGATCATGCCTATGGCTCTATTCGGATCCTTGACGAACTGCGCGACTTTCGCTGTCGTTTTCCTTCATGGACTAGTTTTCATTTCGGCTTCGTACTACCTTCCACTCTACTTTCAAGGCATTCGTGGCGCGACGCCGATTCTTTCTGGTGTCGATTTGCTCCCCACAGCGCTATCTTTGGCTGCGGGGTCTCTTGGGACTGGAGTATTCGTGGCCAAGACCGGAATGTTCTTACCCCCAATCTATTTCGCCTTCTTCATGATGACGCTCGGGTATGGCCTGTTCATCGATTTCGACGCGCACTCGTCCTGGACGAAACTCATCATCTTCCAGATCATTGCAGGTCTGGGTGTTGGTCCTTGCTTCCAGGCTCCCATCATTGCCTTGCAAGCACACATCGCGCCTCGAGACATTGGAACGGGAACTGCAACGCTGGGGTTCGTTCGTCAGCTGGCAACCACTACATCCGTAGTCATCGGCGAGGTCGTGTTCCAAAACCAAATGCGACGCAAGACCCCAGAACTGGCCTCCGTCCTGAACCCCCAGCAACTCGCTCGTGTCTCTGGAGGTAATGCAGGAGCCAACACCGAATTCATCGACCAACTCCAACAACCCGCCAAGAACGTCGTGCGCGTCGCATTCGCCGACTCTCTCCAGCCCATGTGGATCATGTACACCTGCTTCGCCGCTCTGGGGCTCATCGTCATGTTCTTCGTCAAACGCAAGAAACTCACTCGCCAACACGAAGAGACCAAAACCGGTCTTGAAGCGGAGAAAGCCAACGCTGAAGCACGAGCTGCTGAAAGGCAAGCAAAGCGAGAATCTAAAATGTCTTCGAAGAGAAATAGTAGATTTCCTGAAGGCGGGGATGCATCGCGGCCTACTACCGCTAATGCTTCTCGTCCTACTACCCGGCCCCAGAGCAGTGCAACGAGCGAGTTCGATAAGGAAAAGGAGAAGGATGAAGAGCCTGTTCCGGGGTTACCGAAGGAGTACCAAACGACGACATAGCGCACGTGTACTTTTTTCGCACAGAGCTTGTCGTGGCTACTGAGACGATTACGGAGGGTATGCATTCACGGTGTTTATGCCCAAAGCGTGAAGATGTCATGAAGCAAAAATCTCAATTCCAGAAGCGGGCATGCATATGCCACAAAAACAGCTGAACAGAATGCTGTCATCTCCACTTTTAAAGGGATTCGACATCGCGCGCATGCACGAACTGTACTTCTTCTCATCCGTCTTCCTTGCTCCAAAAGAATTTTCGATGTCTGCTGTAGGGGTCTTGTCTTGTCTCTGCATTGAGCAGCACTGTGTGGAGGTATGACTGTACCTGACCGGTTCCAGGGTTGTTGCATCAAATCTACCATTCAGAGCACGACGTCTTTGGGGTGACAGTACTTCAGAGTTCTCTCAGCCGATGCTGGTCCGCTTGTGCCTTTCAGTAGATCAGAGATGGACAGAGAGCTTGTCGTTCTTCGGGTCAATGCCTATAAATTATAAAGAAGCATGAAGCCGCTAGAGCCCGCTTAGTCAGAGCAAAGAATTCCTTGTACCAAGGGCCGAAGAAGGAGGAGAGAAAGAGCGAAAGAGCCAGAGTCGACGAAATAGAGGTCTTGTTGAGACTGTTTGTTTCTAGTTGTGTCCAGTCCCGTAAAGGCAAGCCTATTTACAAGTGAGCAAACATTTGTATTGCCCGTCAAGGGCTGTCGTTGGCTTGAAGAGAGGCAGTTTAGGCTCATGACGTTCAACCAACGCATCTCTCACAAGGTCCTGAAGTCACGGCACAGCCAGGAGAAGGTAAGCCAGCCAGTCTTCATGGATGGCTCTACAGATCGTCATTGCGGCTTCATGTGCACTGTAAAGAGCGCCATGCCTGGGGAAAGATGATGTTTACTGTTGTGAAGGAAGAGTAGAGTAGAGGTGAGGTTGCCCTCTGAGGCTAAGCCCAAAGTCTCTCCCACGAATAATTCATTGGCATCCACGAAATATTGACGCTGATCCCGATCACTCCGACGGTGCACAGGATCGGCAGAGAAACGACACATCCCGCGCTCCACCATGCCCGACGATGAAATGGCCGCGAAACCCTCCTCGTCGGCATCGACCTTTGATCTCGTAGCGAAATGCTCAGTAAGTCGATCCTCTCAGCCCTCGAAGCACACGCATACTAATGCCAGACCGACTGACAGACCACTCGAGCACGAGCGGCCAATCTGCGTCTTCCCCATGGACCCGTCCAACTGCCCCTGTTCATGCCCGTGGCCACGCAGGCTTCCCTGAAAGGGCTCACGCCGAAGCAGCTGGAAGAGACGAGCTGCAGACTCTGCCTGAACAACACATACCATCTGTGAGAAGGAAACGCGTGTAGGGGAAACAGACGCGTAGGGGGCTGAGACTTGATAGGGGACTCAAACCGGGGCAGAAGACTCTGGATACCATCGGCGGAGCACACAAGTTGCAGTCATGGCCGCACAATATCTTGACAGGTAGGGCAAGACGAAGTTGAGTCCAGGAGGTTCCCACTGACGCGGAACAGACAGCGGCGGGTACGTGCCCTTCAACACAGATATGTATCTAGGATGCTTTTGCTTATGGGTCTGCAGCTTCCAAATGGTCTCGCTCCTTAAGCTTGCTCAAGTCACTGAAGAGGGTGTCCGCTTTCTCAGCCCACACGATGGGACGCCAATGTGAGTACAACCACTTGTTCATCTGCAGCTGTCCTGACAATGTCTCCAGGCTACTAACTCCAGAGCACTCCATATCACTGCAAAACTCCATTGGCTCGGACATCATCATGCAGCTCGACGACGTCATCGCCACGACGTCCCCAGACTACGAGCGGATCAAAGAGGCAATGCATCGTTCAGTCCGCTGGCTAGACCGTTGCATTGCTGCTCACAAGAATCCCGAGACCCAGAACCTCTTCTGCATCATCCAGGGTGGCCTCGACCTCGAACTGCGCCGGGAATGCTGTAAGGAGATGGTCGCGCGTGACACTCCGGGCATTGCGATCGGTGGTCTCAGCGGAGGGGAAGCGAAAACCGAATTCTGCAAAGTGGTGGGCACCTGCACCGCGCTCTTGCCAGAGCAGAAGCCACGCTATGTCATGGGCGTTGGCTTCCCGGAAGACATGCTAGTTTCGGTGGCTCTGGGTGCCGATATGTTCGACTGCGTCTGGCCGACTCGCACCGCCCGCTTCGGGAACGCCATCACCGACTCCGGATGCTTCAATCTTCGACATGCGTCGTACGCCTACGATCTTCGCCCAGTTGCTCAAGGCTGTCAATGCGTATGCTGCAGGCCTCACGCCGAAGGAGGTCTCGGGGTGACGCGAGCATACATCCATCACACTGCGGCGAAAGAGACGGCGGGAGCCCATCTCCTCAGCATCCACAACGTCCACTACCTGCTAGACGTCATGCGTCGCGCGAGAGAGGCCATCATCGAGGACCAATATCCCCGATTCCTCAAGCAATACTTCCACACGCTCTACGCCGGCGACAAGGAAAAGTTCCCCCGCTGGGCTGTGGAGGCTTTGAGGGGTGCTGGCGTGGACTTGCTGGGAGACTGAGAACCTGAACAATGTCAATTGAGGCATCTGTCATCGACACCGTCCACGTACGGACTTCGGTTTCTGGACACTTGCAACGATGTTGAATCTCCATGAGCCAATTGATCAGCAGCGACGGAAAATAGTAGCCGTCAGAATGCTTCGGCTGCTGCCTGCTATAGGCACGCGAAGCCCTGCAGAAGCACAACCGAGATCGAGATTTACCTTGGTCGTGCTAAACCCGCAGAGGGCCCGGAGACGGAGGATGGAGGGCTGAGAGAGGATGCTTCTGAGGAAGTTTGGAAGCTGAGAATGAGCATGTACAAATCCGCTCCGGCTTTTACACGATTAGGGGGTTCTCGATTCTCATGCAAACCCCAGAGAATTGGCCGGCTACACGAAACCTCGTACCTCATCGTCTTCTTTGATGTTGACCCATCTTGCAATCATCCATTCCTGTGACAGACCGTCAAAGCTGCGATGAGATTCTTTACAAATATGAGTGGTCTCAGTACCGTTGCAAGAGGTGTTTGCGATGGTGACGAGGTCTTGGCTGTTTGCGATAGTGACGAGGTCTTGGCTGATCTGGTGATCGCGATGGGGTCTGGCGTACGCCTCTGTTCCGGATAGGGTAGTAGGGAAGAAGAGCACAGCTAGTGTCTCAGTGGCGATGAGGTGTCGGAGCATGTCAGCTCAGCGGATCCTTAGGACGCAGTAGTGTTGTTAATATTTAAGATCCTCCTCCTTGCGAAATAGATGTGAATGCCCTGGTTATGGTGCACTAGAAGCGACTTGATGTAAACAGGATCCCCTTGTTCCACGAAATCTTCAGTCGGTTGTAGCTGTCAGCGTCTGAGCTATCATGTCAAATTTTGTTGCCTGACTTCAGATTTCTTCTTGTCGTGCTGCAATATAAGTACTGGTATTGGTGAGAG
Organism: Lecanosticta acicola; assembly: GCA_963674455.1. NCBI lineage: Eukaryota > Fungi > Ascomycota > Dothideomycetes > Mycosphaerellales > Mycosphaerellaceae > Lecanosticta > Lecanosticta acicola. Next base: position 132,051 of record CAVMBE010000040.1, on the reverse strand, counting down.
TGGGCTCACAGGCGGCTTCGTGGTGTCGAGTGGTCCGTGCACGAGGCATGTGCGTATGGAAGGGAAGCCTTGGTCAAGCGGCGGCAGGCTTCCTTGCTTATGGACGCGGTTCCTTGATTACGTGTCTGTTGGTGAGACCGATCTCCTAGGCGGTCGAGGAAGCCATCCCTACCAAGCACACGTGCGACGCGCGTAATACGTGGCACCTGTTTGCTTAAGAAGGCCGCGCTCCCATGGGGTGGGCCCAGTTTGGAGCTCGTTGCTTGTTTGCGGCTCAATTAAAGATAAAGTCCTTCACCATTGGAGACGAGGCAAACTCGGGGTTGAGGAGGATGCAGCTAGCTCGATTAGCTATGCTCACAGCTGCCTATCCTTCGTAGATACGACTTACTTGAGAAAGTGTGACAGGCCATTCTTTCGCTGGTCGAGGAACTTGGGCCTGAATCTGGAGACGACGCTCTTCCGTGGTAATTCTGGTATCATGGCCTCGGCATGAGGGAAGGCGTTGACGAGGTCTTGACGCAAGCGGTCGAATTCGGAATATCTTGGGGAGCAAGTCAACATACATTGATGGCGTAGGAATCCGGGGACCTTGTACCTTTTCCGTATGCTCAGGTCACCACCTTTTAGAGTGCTGACGGTGCAGTGCCACACGACATAAGCACCGAGACCGGTCGCTCCCGACACAACGACATGTTCGTCAATGGAAACGGACCGGGCCCAACATGACCGGGCCAGGTCATGACTCTCCTCGGAGTGATCCTCCAGGCCGATGAGAGTCGGACGAGTCTGGTTGAGGGAATGATAGCTCACAGAGCTGATGCTCCGGCCGTGGCGATTCCAGCATGGAGGAGCGTCGATCGCGCGGGCGCCATGTGGTTGGGGGATATCTTCCGACGCGGTGTCTGGAGCTTCAGATGGTGAGACGAGGGAAGGTGAAGGTCGGCGGTGGCGGTGGCGGGTGGAGACACTTCCAGTTTCTCCGCTGGGCGGAGAGTCGGAGGTGGCCGGGGGTGCATGGCGGGGCCCCATTCAAGCTTCCCGTCATCCAAGACGGGAGCATGTGATGGAGACGCTAGGCCGGGTGGCGGGCAGAGTTCGCGTTGCCCTTGGAAGGTGCAGCACGAACACAACAGAGAAGGTGCTATGTATGCTCTGGGTGCGAGTCGAGGAAAGCAGCTCCCAGCTCCAGCTCCACCTCGCACTGCAGCTTCTTGGAGTTCGCCCGAATACGCGCGTCCATGCAGCAAGAACGGCTCGCGGCGTGCAGTGTGGGAGCTTGGGAGCTTGGAAGCTTGGGAGCTACGGTATGGTATACGCTCTGCAGAGGTGAGAAGAGGGGCGACCAGACGAGAGATGGCCGGTAGCTTCGTCTCCTAGCCAGGATTGCGTGCATACACGGCCGGAAGAGGAAAGGCGGCGGCGGCGGCGGAACGATCGCGAACCCTGCAGCCGGCGCTATTTTGGCATCTTTCTCCCGTCGCCGTCTACACCATTGACACGAGCTTCCCATCTACGGTCTTCTTTCCTGCAGGCCACACTATCTCTCTCACACGCGCCCGCGAAGAGAAAGAGAGAGGGAGATAGGCCACCGTTACAATGTACTCCTCCCGCCGACCTGCCGCTGCTGACCCTCCGCTCCGGCCCGCCTGCTGAGTCGGGGCATTCGAACCTATGGAGCTTGGACTCCCTCCCGGTCATGCTCTACCGCGCCGCGGTGTGAGCAGTATATTGCTCAACCCTCCCCGTCACAATCATCCACGATCTATTCCTACACTTCTCCCTCTTCTTCCTCTCCGCCGCCATCTCCAACACCCTCCGCCCTCGCACCACCATCACATTCGCTTGGGCACTGTCGCTACTCCTTGCTTAGGCCATATCTATAACCCTGTGTTACTAGCAAAAGCAGTCCCTCCGACTTCCTGCTCCGGCACCACACGCATCCGCTCCGGGAGTGGTGTGAACGGGTCTCACACCGCGGACGCCTACTCATACATACACCAACAGGAATATCCAAATTATCTCAATCCTCCAACATGAAGCCCTTCACACGCTTCTCCATCGCCACCGCTGTCCTCCTCACGGCCGTCTCTGCACAGGTACAATACAGCATCGACCCAAACTCCGTGGACAACAGTACGAGACGTGAGAACAACCACAAGATCCACACTCACCACAATCATACTAACCATCCTCATAACAGAATACTGGTGTCAAGAACAACAGGCCGAATGCCCCCTGATCTGCCTCCAATCCGCTGCCAACTCCGCCTCGACCTCTTCCAACGACTGCGACCCTTCCTCCCTCACCTACGCCTGCGTCTGCAGCAATGGCCTCTCCCCCAACGTCTCCGAATACTCCCAAACCCTGCCCTACTACATCTGCCAAGAATGGGGAAACCAATGCGTCTCCAACTGCGGCATCGGCAACAACGACTGCTCGGAGCAGTGTAGGAGTCAACACCCGTGCGGTGCTCTGAATCCTACCAGACAAAACACGAGCACCTTGACGAGTACCATGGCGAAGACGAGTACTGGAGGGGCCGGGAACAATGCCGCCGTGACGACGGATAGCAATGGCCAGACAATCTATTCGGGATTAGGAGGAGGCAGTGCGTCGGGGAGCGGGAGCAATTCTGGCGCTAGCACGCGGTTCAGGGGTTGGGCTTTGGATGCTGCTCAGACATTTGGCATGGTCGGACTCGTGGGTGCTTTCATCGGTGGCTTCGCTGTTTTGCTCTAGAGCAGAACTTCCATTGTGAAGATGAACGAATGACGGACAACCACTGATCATGGCGTGGAAGATGTAATCAGTCCCGGTGAAGGGATGGGACCGGCAAAGTTGCGAACGGGACGGTATCTGGGGACTGGGGATATTCTTTCTTGCAATCTTAGCGTTACAGCGAACAGCGAGCACCTCACGGCATTGGAGGATTTTCAGCGATGTTTGGGCTATGGGACATGGTAATTATCTCTTTGCGGATTGGGTACGGTACGGAGGGAAGAGAGTCTTCCGAAACTCGAAAATGTGTTAATAGCAGCAAGCACAAAAGCATCTATCCTTGAACAATGGAGAATGACACTGGAATAACGAGCACGATTACACCTCTACTTTCCTCTCTTCTTCGCCCAGGCTACTGACTGTTAACTAGCAAACGACCTCTTCTCCACCGCCACATCCACAGCCTTCTTCCCATTCAAAACACAAGTCGTCCCGATCACAATCTCCCTCCCACTCTGCCGCTGCAACTGCGCACTCAGAAACCGCAGAGCGGCAATCTCAGCATACGTAACGCCACCCAGAAAGAAGACGACCGTAATCTTGGGCCCTTCCTTGCTCCCGCGCAGAGTCTTCCTCGCATGCGACGCGTCCGCATCGCTGCCCTTCTGACTCACATCCACCGTCGCGCCGCGGATCTTGCCCAGGGAGTCTTCGAAGCCTTTCCATCCCGTGCCGCCCGGGGCGGCGGGGGCGTTCTTCGCGTTGACGAGTTGGTGCAGGGCGGGTTTCTGGAGGATGCACTGGACCAGGCGCACGCTCAGGGGGGCATAGCCGCTGAAGACGTAGGCGATGTCTTCCGGGTCGGATTCCTGGACCTCGTCGGTCCAGAGCTGGAAGCTCTTGCGCACCGCGTTCCAGTCGGTGGCGGTCTGGCCCGCGGCGCCGGCGATGGGGTTCAGGTAGCCGCGGTGACTCTCGCGGGGGACGAGGAGGCCCATCTTTTCCAGGTCGGAGAGGGTGAGGGTGTGCTGGAAGCCGTAGGCTTGGAGGATCATGCGTTTGAAGTGGTCGAGGTCTCGTTGGCGGAGGCCGTTCGACAGAGAGCTTTCGAGGCAGAGGAGTCGGAGGACCGTACTCAGCGGCGCATCCCGAGCAATGAGCTCTTCGAGATTCTCGTGCAGACTGCTCGGATCCGTGCCTGCCAAGAGGTTCTGCTGGACCTCGAGCATCCGTCCGAAACTCTCGCCGCGGGTGACTTTCATAATTTCCTCGGCAAGACTGGTGTGAATCTTCAGACTCGTAGATTCAGCCTGGTATGACGGGAGTTTGTTGACGATGTTTCGTAGATCTGCGACCGTTTGCTCTTTGTTGTGCATGGTTTCATGGTCGGAAGCCAGTCTTCGTGCGGTGCGGTTCAGAGTAGGCCCGACCGTCGCGAAATTGGTGTCACGCAGATCGGGATACAATTTATCGCTGGAATCAAGAACGACCTTGCGTTTCGTCGCGGCGGTCGGCGTGGAACCGTTTTGTTGTGCGGGTTGGGCTGGTGCGCCGCCGAGGATTGAAGAGTCCACTTCAATGCTATTGTTGGTGATGGTAAAGACTTCATCCAAGAGGCCCTCGTATGTCAGCTGAGTGGAAAGCACTGTAGGGAAGTCGACTTCGCGGTCGATGACGACCAGATTCTCGACAAGAGAGCTTGGCGTGAGGCCGAAGGAAGTGAGGAAGGTGGTGTTCGGATCCGCTGCTGCGTTGACATCTTCCTCGTTGCGCATCTTCTGGAGGAGGTCAGCGAGGCGTTGAGCGTTGTCGCCCTTGCCCAGTATCCTTGGAAATAGCCCATACTGCTTCTGCAGGAGCATCAAAGCCTTGGCAGAGGCGAAAATGGGCGTCGGATCTCTCCGCAAGCAGATGTCGCTAAACGAGTCCTCGAGCTCCAAGGAGAGCACGTCGGATTCCAGAGGGACGAAGTTCAATGCCAGCTCCGTGATGTTCGCCTCTCCCAAGACACCATGTTCTTCGAGGATCATGTTGCTGACCAAAGTGCGGCGAGGCACCCAAATGATGGTGAAGTCATGGTCAATCTTGCTTTCGCTGCGAACGAGCTTGATCTGTTCTATTGGCCTGTTAGCATCAAGTCTGAGATCGAGATCGAAATCAGAACGCGACGTTAATTCGGTATGTAAGCATTTCATGATGGCTCTGCACATGATTCAGAGGTACACGTGAGACTATAGATCATATTGGCTGAAGTTGGGTTGCTTTTGGGATCAAGACTGAATACACAGAGTGAAAGCAGTGCGTCTGTGTACTCTACTTTTAGATCCCGTAGGGGTTGTCGGCTGTCTCGAACGAGAGACATAAGGTTGAGCATAGTAGGAGAGGGTGAACATACCAGCTACAGTGCGTATCTTCTTTGCGCTCTCGCCTCGCGCCATGAAAATGATGTTGCGCTGCGTCGAGTCGACATTGTGGTTCTCGAGGAAGAAGGGCTTGTCGACTCCATACTCCTGGAGAGTGCTGAACTTGACGAACAAGCCAATGGTACCAGCCAGAGACTTTTCGATGACCAGATTCTTCTTGCCTCGAACCTGCGGAGACGGCGGTCAGGAGTGATCCCAAGATTTAGGGGCGGTCAGAGTACCTACGCCCTCAAGAAGATGAAGCAGATCTCGACGGGCCTTGTCGGTAATTTCCTGAGTGTTTATGGCCTTTGCGGCCGAATGTGCTGCCATCACATCTTCGAGTATTGTTCAGATGGAACCGCGCAAGTTCGAATGTGAGGCTCTCCAATATAGTTCGACTAGCTCCGGCTACTCCCTAGTGCAAGCTCAGGGGTCTTGAACTGACGTATCGCCGACTTTTGTTTCGCGGGCTGGCGTGTGAAGACTCACAATCGCAGTCCACTCTTTGTGTATGAAGCGCTTTTTTCGTCTCGCTTTCTCTGCCCCCACAGAAGTCCGCTGCACCGCTCGAATACCTTTCTCGAGACCATTCGCATACCCTATCCAATCGAGTAATTTTTCAGCACCAATCCACAGCAACGACGAAATGGGTAAAGAGAAGGACGGCAAGACGAGCTACCAGCTCAAGGTGCCTAAGGGTACGAAAGACTGGGATGGAAAGGACATGGTGATTCGAGAGAAGATCTTTGGCACCATCTCAGAAGTCTTCAGGCGCCACGGCGCAGTCACAATCGACACGTTGGTCAACCTACAGAATGTCTTCGCATTGCCATTGACTGACGGATTGCTACAGACCAGTGTTCGAGCTTAAGGAAATTCTTGCCGGGAAATACGGTGAAGACAGCAAGCTCATTTACGACCTCGCTGACCAGGGCGGCGAGCTCTGTTCCCTCCGATACGACCTCACTGTCCCTTTCGCACGATGGCTAGCCATGAACTCGAGCGTACAGAACATCAAGAGATACCACATTGCAAAAGTGTACCGAAGAGATCAGCCTGCCATGACCAAGGGCCGTATGCGAGAATTCTATCAATGCGACTTCGATATTGCCGGAGCATACGATCCAATGCTTCCGGATGCGGAGATTATGCGAATCACCTGTGAAATTTTCGAAGCACTTGGATGGAAGGGACGATATACGATCAAGATAAATCACCGAAAAATTCTCGACGGCATCTTTATCGTTTGTGGCGTGCCTACGGAGAAAGTACGGACCATCTCATCGGCAGTGGACAAGCTGGATAAGTCACCATGGAGCGAAGTGAGGAAGGAGATGACGGAAGAAAAGGGACTAGATCCCGAGGTCGCGGATCGGATAGGAGAGTATGTGGTACTGAAAGGCAGTGAAGAACTGCTGGACAAGCTACAGAAGGATGAGAAGCTATCAAACAACGAATCTGCAAAAGCTGGCTTGGATGACATGGCACTTCTGTTTCGCTATCTGAAGACATTCGGGGTTCTTGATCGAATCTCGTTTGATATGTCACTGGCACGAGGACTGGACTACTACACCGGCGTCATCTACGAAGTTATCACAGAGGGGTCGGCGCCGCAGACATCAGAAGGCCAGTCGATACAGCAAGCAGGAAAGAAGGAGTCGAAGCCCAAGAAGCACGTATCAAATATTGACGGTGACGAAGATCGATCGAACGATCCAAGCGTTGGTGTAGGATCAGTCGCTGCTGGCGGCCGATACGACAACCTTGTCAGCATGTTCAGCGGCAAGCAGCAAATCCCCTGTGTCGGCATCTCATTTGGTGTGGAGCGAATCTTCAGTATTACCAAGCAGCGACTAGCTCAAGACAGCTCCTCGGCTCCGATCAGGACGAATGAGGTTGACGTGTACGTAATGGCCTTCGGCGGAAAAGGCTTCGACGGTCTCCTACCCCAGCGCATGGAAGTGGCCAAGCGCTTATGGGACGCCGGTATCAAGGCCGAATTCAGCTGGAAGGTCAAGCCAAAGCTACCCCAGCAATTCAAGGCAGCTGAGGTCAATGGTGTCCCATGGGCCGTCATTTTGGGAGATGAAGAACTCAGTGGTGGCAAATGCAAGATCAAGCAGATGGGTCTAGAGGATGGTCACCCAGAAAAGGACGGTGTTATGATTGAGATGGCCAACCTGGAAGACGAAGTCAAGAAGCGCATCACAACTTCGCCCGACTCGGCATCGTTGACCAACGGTCTCGGTGGTTTGAGTTTGAACGAATATGCTGCAGGAGCGCCGAAGACGGGATAGAGCTTCGCAGTCCCGCAAATTTGAGCAGTGCTGGGAAAGTCACGGATGGCCTCAATGGAAAAGCACGTTACGACCCTGATTGCCACGAGCTTCTAAAAAGAAGTCGCACGCACCAAAAAGATACCAGGCCGACAGATTCCTGCCCCGTCCAAGCTTCATCTACATTTCGAATCCAGATCGGCGTGCGGTGGCATTGTTCGTGCAACCGGGCCGACTTGAAAGAGTATTAGGGGAGAAACCTGATACCTAGGACTCGAGAAATTCGTTGAGGCTCAGTACCTCTCCCAAAGATATAGATACCCGTCCTGCCTCCAATGATAGCCGAAGCGTCTTCTTCAACTCTGCACGTTCTCCTCGTCTTCCTCGTCTGTAGTATAAAGCATTTTTTGACCGCAGAGCAATGCGTGAGTGCACGGGCCAAGCGTTCTCGATTTCGCAGCTCGAACTCTTGAGAACAGTCACACGAGAAGGGAACAGTTTTGCACCCCACATCCTCGATTGAACCTCTTCTTTTCCCACATTTGCTGCATTGAGTGAGACGTCACTGATGCAATTGAGTTACTTGAGCAAGAGAGCGTGACTCACTGTCGTCAAGCCCAACTTGCGCTATACCCAACCCTCGACTCGAAGGCTTTCCACGATACTTTCTCGAGCGCTACTCCGGCGCAGTTTCTATGCTTCGACACACGTAGCCAAGCGACCTTTCACTTGCAAAATGGCGCTGAACCACGCTTCGCACAATCCCACAGGCGAGAAGACTGGCCCTGCCACCGGACAACCCCCACCACCGTCGGAGGAGACCAAGGCCGCAATTATGGAGGCTGCCAATGGCGATGCTAAGGGTCATACCGCACCAGGGAAGGATGGCGGCGACCCGGATGCGCCCAAGAAGGAGAAGTCTGAGAAAGAGCTTGCGAAAGAGAAGGCGAAGGCGGACAAGCTGGCAAAGTTAGCAGCGAAACAGGCTAAGCAAGCAGAGATGTCTGCGAAGTCACAACCGAAGCAGAAAGAGAAGAAGAAAGAGGTGGAAAAGCTACCTCCGTACGTTGAGGAGACTCCCAAGGGCGAAAAGAAGATCCTCAAGTCGCTGGATGATGAGTACCACAAGGCATACATTCCCTCTGTCGTGGAGAGTGCGTGGTATGACTGGTGGGAGAAGGAAGGGTTTCACAAGCCAGAATTTGCTGCTGATGGCAACGTGAAGAAGAATGGATACTTCGTCATTCCTATACCGCCGCCAAACGTCACTGGCGCTCTGCATATTGGGCATGCTCTCGCGACTTCGCTTCAGGATACTTTGATTCGGTGGAACCGCATGAAGGGCTTGACGGCTCTGTATGTACCTGGATGTGATCATGCTGGTATTTCAACACAGAGTGTCGTGGAGAATATGCTGTATCACAGACGCAATGGCTTGACAAGACACGACTTGGGCAGAGAGAAATTCGTCGAGACTGTCTGGGAATGGAAGGAAGAGTACCACGAGAAGATCAACAAGGTCATGAAGCGATTGGGAGGATCTATGGACTGGAGCAGGGAGGCTTTCACTATGGATCCAAATTTGTCGGCGGCCGTGAGGCAGACATTTGTACAATTGCACGATGAAGGCCTGATCTACCGAGCGAATCGTCTCGTCAACTGGTGTACAAAGCTTTCCACAGCCCTCTCCAACATAGAAGTGGACCAGAAGGAGCTGGAGGGTTCCACGAAGCTTGATGTACCCGGCTACGACAAGAAGATCGAGTTCGGCTCCATCTGGAACTTCAAGTACCCGATCGATGGCACCAACGAGACCATCGAAGTCGCTACGACACGTCCCGAGACAATGCTTGGCGATACAGGCGTGGCCGTACATCCAACAGATGAGCGGTACACGCACCTCATTGGCAAGTTTGTGAAGCATCCGTTCGTGGACCGCAAGCTTCCCATCTTTGGCGACGATTCCGTGGAGAAGGACTTTGGTACTGGTGCCGTCAAGATCACACCCGCACACGACTTCAACGATTTCAGGCGTGGAAAGGAGCACAACTTGGAGTTCATCAACATCCTCAACGATGACGGAACGATGAACTCGAACGCTGGGGTCTTTGAAGGCCAAAAGCGCTTCGATGTACGTTACGGTGTCATTCAAGAGCTTGAGAAGCTTGGTCTTTACGTTGGCAAATCCAACAACAAGATGCAGATCCCGCTCTGCAGCAAGTCCAAGGATGTCATCGAGCCAATATTGAAGCCGCAATGGTGGATGCACATGAAGCCTCTCGCCGAACCTGCGATTGAAGTTGTGAAGTCGGGCAAGATCAAGATCCGGCCCGAAAACGCAGAAAACTCGTACTACCGATGGATGTCAAACATCGATGACTGGTGTCTGTCTCGCCAGCTATGGTGGGGACACCAGGTGCCCGCATACTACGTAAAGTTTGAGGATGGACCCGCTTACGATGTCGATGCGGACCACTGGGTGTGTGCAGAGACCGAAGAAGAGGCAAGAGCGAAAGCCGGGAAGAAATTCCCTGGCAAGGAGTTCGAGCTTGTACGAGATCCGGACTGCCTCGACACATGGTTCTCTTCGGGCTTGTGGCCTTTCTCGACCCTAGGCTGGCCAAATCAAACTAATGACTTCGAGAAGCTCTATCCAACGTCCGTTCTCGAGACCGGTTGGGACATCCTGTTCTTCTGGGTGGCCAGGATGATCTTCCTGGGACTAAAGATGACCGGCAAAGTGCCCTTCAACGAAGTCTACTGCCACTCTCTCATCCGTGACTCTGAAGGTCGGAAGATGTCCAAGTCACTGGGCAACGTGATTGATCCAGTAGACATCATGGACGGAATCAGCTTGCAGGCGCTTACCGATAAGCTGAAGCTTGGTAATCTTGCGCCAAAGGAGGTCGACCGGGCTGCGAAGTGGCAAAAGTCAGCCTTCCCAGACGGTATCGATGAGTGTGGTGCCGATGCTCTCCGCTTCTCCCTGATCAATTACACGACCGGCGGTGGCGACATCAACTTCGACGTCAAGGTGATGAGCAGCTACCGCCGCTTCTCAAACAAGATCTATCAGGCCACTAAGTATGTGCTCGGCAACTTGCCTGCGGATTTCAAACCTCAAGCCAAGGGTGGTAAGACGGGCAAGGAGAGTCTGCCGGAGAGGTGGATATTGCACAAGATGACTATTGCCGCTCGTGACGTGAACGAGGCACTGGCTGACCGGGAGTTCTCGCACGCAACGCAGACTGCATACGCTTACTGGTACTACAACCTCTGCGACGTGTACATCGAGAACAGTAAGGCCATCATCCGCGACGGCACTCCTGAGCAGAGGCAGAGTGCAATTGACACTCTGTACACTGCTCTTGAAGGCGCTCTCACCATGATCCACCCCTTCATGCCTTTCCTCACTGAGGAGCTGTGGCAACGTCTCCCGCGTCGACCTGGCGACAACACCAAGAGTATTGTCGTGGCTCAGTATCCAATGTACGATCCGGAACTCGATGACCCGAAGTCCGAACGCGACTACAGCCTTATCACGGGATGCGCCGAAGCCATTCGATCCCTTTTGCAACAAGAAAAGATCAAAGAAGACGGCAAAGCCTACGTGCAGCCCTTCACCGACGAGGCCGCACAGACCGCTTCAGCCGAGCAGCAAGCTATCAAGACCCTTGGCGGCAAGGGTCTCGCGCAACTCGAAGTCCTCTCCCAGGGCCAAGCTCTGCCCAAGGACGTTCCGTGCGTCGTATACCCCGTCTCTGCTGCTGCTGCCGTCTTCCTCGAGCTCAAGGGCAAGGTCGACCCCGACGCGGAGATCAAGAAGATGAAGCCGAAGATGGAAAAGGCTTCGGAGGAAGCCAAGGCGCAGGAGAAATTGCTGGGTACTCTCGGCGAGGGCGTCAGCGCCAATGTGAGGGAGAAGGAAGAGGCGCGGCTGAGGGACTTCAGAAGTAGTCAGAGGGTGTTTGAGGAGACTTTGGCGAGCCTGGAGGCGATAAAACTTTAGATGAGGCAAGAAAGAGTAGGAAATGTTACAGTTTTGGGCTGTTTCTATCTCTGTTCCCGGTGAGGTTTGCCATGTTGTGATGCTTGCTGGCTTTGACCGGTAGGTATATTGCAAGCGGTGTCAGCCGCGCGATTCGCCGCGACTGCGCTCTCTCCGACGAATAGAAAAGATGTCGTGTCTGTGCAACTCCTGTTTCTCGACGTGAGCTTTCTCCCATGCGGGGCGTGAAGACAAAACGAAGCCCAAAGCAAAGCGAGGAGGCGCGGAAGAGTCGGGCCGAATCTCACGACATCAGCGCCGTGCAATCTTGCCTACTATTTCGGTATATATATATATGGTCACTAACATCGAATCACAATACTACCTTCTCCCTCCCTTCTGCCTGGGAGAGAAAACATGTTGGCTGTGGGTTCCGTGGTGCTGTGATGAGACGTGCTGCGAGGAAATCGGCATTGCTGCTACTTTGAATGGAAGTTCTAGAAAAATGGTACAAGGAGCGAGAGATGGAGTAACGAGGAAGGTGTGAGGAGCAGTAGCTAGAGGGACAACTACTACACTGTGCGTGGATGAATTGCTCTTTCCACGGCTCGGTTCCAGGCCGCGGATGGAGCGGGTAAGTGGATATTTTCCCCGTTGGTGTAAGTGGACAACCCATTGAGGTGATATGTAACAACTACGCCACAGGCAACGGAATTGACGAGGAGAATCAGAAGAGAGCGCCGAGGTTGGAGGGAAAGACCAGGGATGGTGATATGGGAGACATGAGCTAGCGTCGAGTTTATCGCAGCCAATGAGCAGTCTTGTCGTTCATGTGCTATCATCCCTTTGCTGCGTGCCCCGGTAGATGGGGTCAACCAATTGTCAGCATTGCATTTGGTCCATTCTATTGGAAGGCTGAATGAGACAACAGCACCCTCACACCGGATATCCGGCTGATTCGAGTTTGCATCGTGTGAGGCACGGCACGTTACAGCCTCCATGACGTTGAGCTCGGATGAGTGTCGAGACCTGTCCCGGTCAATGAACTGATAGTGTGTTCGCCCCGAATCTGAGGATGAGCTATCGTATGCGTGTCGGCAGCGTGCCTGTCCTAACGTCACTTCCAGCTCGTAGCATTGTGCTTGCTCTCAGGCAATGCATATGCCGGTAGACTTTGATAGGCTTCGGGCCATCTACCGTCCGCAATATTTGGGTCACTGCGCCGACGTAGGGCAAGCGATCCTCACATCGTCGTTCGATGTGGCTGCAGGTACGGCTGACGGCGTTGCTAGTAACCTAAGCACATATCGAGCTGTAGTGATTGATATCCGGGAGCGGTGCCGGAGGACCTGTTGAGAGCCGCAGCGCCGTGAAGGTGAGAGGGCTTTCGTCTTGTATCCTGTATGAACGGAGACACACGCAAAACGAGTGGAGAGAACGCTAGCGCTGCGCGCGGGCTTTGCCAGAGCACAGCCAGGAAGCGCGCAGCGTGTAGATTCCCTGCTCGCACGCTGCAGTACAGTTGGCAGCTTAGCCCCGTCACTCTGGTGACGACACCTGCTAGGCGCCGCCCTTCTTCCTGTTGCTGCGTTGACTGATACCCACCGCTGTAACAGTCGTACCAGCATGCACGCTCAATAGCTAAAGGTATCGGAGCCCTCGGCACAGGGAGCCGTTGGCCCATCCACGAAACAGCTGCAGACTGGTATCAGCGTCTGTCGTCTTTCTTATCTGCTCGAGCAGTATGATCGTCAACCCTTGTGATCGCATTGTCGTTTGCTCGTGTACCGCTTTGTGCTTGCCCCGAGGATCTGCGAGATTTGCGGGCGACTGCTTGAGAGGGCGCAGACAACAGCGGTGATATCTGGGTGTAAGGACGCTGATCCTGGTTCTGGTTGAAACAAGGTTTTCGCGCATTCCAAAATGTCCGAGGAGTGACACCGGTTCGCTGTGCCTCTGCTAGCCGCATCCTTTCCCATCGAGCTGTAAGCCAGCCGCTTTCTTGCTCCCCTTGTGCCTGGAATTTTGGCGAACATCTGGCGCAGATCCGTTTCATCTACCAACTCGGCATCGAAGTCCAGTGGGCGTGCAGATGAGCCCAATCGCATATACACACCACGCGAATCACCGTGCCGCGATTGCGTCTTCTGTTGCAGCTAGTGATGCATGCTCCCAAATTCCCAGTCACTGTGTTGTACAACGTAGTTTTAAGCGAGTTCGGTGCGTCATATGTGCTCTTATCCGCCGGTTGTCAGGCCGGCCGTCGCGTACCTTTCTCGCGGCGTCGTTGAGATGTGGAAAGAGCATTAACCGGTACAGATACAACGCAGTTCCCGCGCATCAATTCCAGGTGGTAGGCTCGTTCCTGAGAGAGTACGGCAGGCCGGCGAGCGCATGAAAGCATCCGATGCGACAACGTAGGACATACTCTCCATCACTCAAGACGGCAGCTGTGCCCATAGCAAGATCATAAGGCGGTTTTGCTCGGAACGTTGGCCTCGAGGTACCTCTGACCATGGCTCGGCCCACCCGACCCATCGCGAGACGCGCATCACCCCTGCAGACTGGCAGATTATGCATGCGTGTGACCTCGAACATGCCTCTACTCACATCTTCCACGGGTAATGGGTGTTCGGCGTCTGGTCAAAAACGTCTTCTCGGCCGTCGTCATGTTACAGACCGTTCCTGGCTTGGGTTCAGCACACGCATCTTTCTCCATCTTTGAACACAAGCAACCACACACGTGCGTACTTCTGACCAGTCATCGCGCAGAGACACGAGCACGTCTTCATACTCTACACTGAGAGAGCCTACGTCGAATGTGATCCTGTGACCTGATTGGGAGATCTCGTGTGGTTGTACGCGGCGGCACCAATGCACGGCAAGGGGCTGTTCGGACCGTGTGTTTGAACCAGAGCAAGGCATCCGCGCACAGACCATTATCGTGAGGTCGTCGATGAGAATGCTGTTCCCAGAGGCCCTTGCCCCTGCTCGCTCTTCTTCGCCAACAGTGAGCACTCTACGCTGTGAGCGAAGCTTTCGGCTTAGTCCTTTGGCATCTGATGGTTGCTCGGCATGATCCTGCGATATCAGCCCCGTGCCCACGAATGGAAGACAACCAGGAGTCGTACAATGATGGCTGAGGCGTTTGCAAAGGAAGTCGCTGCTATGCGTCAGCGGTCGTCGATGCTGCGTATAAAGAGGTGGAGATTCACGCCGGACCAAAATTCCACCACAGCGCAAGCCAAACGACTTTCATCATCCTCAGCACTCTTGACATTGTCGACATTGTCTGCCTGCCAAGAGAAGTGTGTATATGGCTTCGTCATTTGCCGATTCCAAGAAGCGGGGTCCTGCCGGGGGCGACGGCAATAGGGATCTCAAGTAAGCCTTCACAAGCGCGATAGAGGAGAATTGCTGAGCAGGCTCGATTAGGAGAGGCGAAGAAAGGCGGAGCACCAATGCGGCCCAAGGCGGTGGTAGCAAAACCGACTCCAGGGAGTCCAGCAACCCACAAGGCCGTCAAGCCAAGGAGGATCCTCCAATGCTACGCGATTGGAACGCAAGCTTCCAGCGCCATGAGTATCTGGCATACAAGTACCCCTCGAACTTGGCTCAAACTCAGACTGCTAAAGGATCCCAATCGGCGGCTTTGACCGGCCAGTCTTCTCGACAATCGTGAACACCAATGCTGCAACAGGTTCTCACATACTAATGCGATACTGCTTGCTTTTCGATCCGGACTGTTGATGTATTCTGATGATGTATACGACTATTGTCATTGAGCATGAAGAAGAGCGACGCGCCTAGCAGAGAAGCACACAAGGAAAGTGGTGTGGTCGTGTCGATGGTGACGACTAGAACGAATAGCGTGTATCTCGTACCATCAGTGTTAGTATCTGTATTATCCCCATCGTTAAGTGCGGTCATTCGAGCGGAAAACTCTCGAGTCTTGTCCTCGCGAGGCCGCGAACTCAAAAGTCGCAGATGCGAGTGGCCCAGAGTTCCAGACACAGATAGTGGGCGGATCAAATAGCTGCACAGACTTGAGCCCCGTTCGGATTCCATCGTCATCGGCCAGCTTTGGGTCACGGATGACCGACTGAGGCCGCAGAGTCTTGGCAGGGTGGTGATTTCGGAAAAGGCCTGGCACGAGAGCAATTTTGTGTCGGCAAAGCTATCCGCATGGACGAGAATCTCACTGATGGGTGCTGTTGGCATTCTGTAATTCGTTATACTCGGCTTGCCGCACCGGTGCAAAGTACGTGTGCGCCATAGCCTCCCGCGCGGTGAGTCGTTCCTATAACGGGTCAGTCGAACACGCAATGCCAGATTTGTTTGATTCAAATACCTGATGATCGTAGCGGAGAAGTTTGTCCAGGAAATCGATGGCATCATTGCTGACGAAACGCTGGTTCTCCGGATTTACGAAGGCATGCCAACTCTTCTTGGGGAACCGGCCTAGTATGTCATCGTATTGCGCATCGAGCTCAATGTCGTATTTGTCCAGATAATCGAAGAGATCTTCCGTACCCAGAACTTTGGCAATCTTGACCAGTTGATCACTGTTGCTGTTTCCATGGAAGAACGGCTCTTTCCTGAAGATCATACTTGCGAACATGGCACCGAGGGACCACATGTCCAAGCTGTAGTCGTATTCCTGGAAATCGACGAGGAGCTCGGGTCCTTTGAAGTATCGGCTTCTGCAAGGGCATCAGTGAAGCTCATTTCATGCGATTTTGGGAGACGACTCACGCGACGCGCACGTTGTACTCCGTGCCTGCATGGTAGAACTCGGCGAGACCCCAGTCGATAAGGCGGAGCTTTCTGTTCTCGTGATCGATCATAACATTGTGTGGCTTGACATCTCGGTGCATGATGCCTTTGCTGTGACAGAAGTCCAACGCTTTCAACAGCTCGTAGATATAGTACCGCACGTCGTAGTCTTGGAACTTGGGGTACAGTGTCCGAAAGTCGGTGTTATTGACATGTTCGAAAATGAGACTCGGCGTTTTCGACTGGCTGTCTCTCACCACATCGAGAAGCGCGACGATGTTCGGGCCGCCGGAGAGGTTTTGCAGGATCTTGATCTCGCGCTTGATCTTCTTCTTCTTCACCGGCTTGAGGACCTTAATGACACACTTCTGGTAATTAACCACGTTGACGCCTTCGAAGACCTCAGAGTATTTTCCGCGACCTATTGCGACTAAGCGTTAGTCTCACGCTGTTCTCGGGTGTGTAGTTCAATCCGTATGTCCATCCGACTCTTACCAATCTTCTTGACAACTTCGTAGTTTTCGAGTACTCCCCAGCTGATGTTCACACTGTCGTAGTCCCAGTATGCGCGCGGCATCTGCTGGTTCACATCGGCGTAGACACGTGCCATGTCGTCGATGGGGGCCTTTCTAGGCCGTGATGTGAGGAAGGGCTGCTCGCTAGCACCGACGATTCTCGAATCTGCACAGGTGGGTGCAGTATGAATGGGTTGTCTTGGTGGTATGACGATGCTAAGCGGCCGTGAGAGGAGACGTATATACTCCTCGAGCTGGTAAATGCCTCCAGGTCTCGGCAGATGAGGTGGTTGGCTCTTGCAGTGAAGGCAGTAGATTGCGGTTGGTGAGGTTGTTTTGGTGGGGCAGCAAAGGCGGATGATGTGTGGTACCGACAGGCCGGATCTCGGCTCGGACCCAACCTTAAATGAGCACTGTCTCGTGCCAGATGGAGATAGAACAACTCCATCGACGCTCGCTCTTCTTCTTTCCTTTCACAGCATTCGCAGCACCTCACACGCGCATCCGCATGGACCTCCCGACGCTGCAAAAGCTATCGCGTCCCGGAGTGACGGCGCTTGTCGCTTTCCTGGCCTTCACTTCACAGTGGTTGTTCTACCACATCGAGCCCGGCCCGCTCCGAAAAGGGGACGCGTATTTGTTCAACTCGCTCGTCGCCAGCCTCCTCATCTGCTACTGGAGAACGTGTCTCACAGACCCAGGCAAGATTCCCAAAGACTGGATAGAAGGCGTGCGAGATCGAGGCTCCACTTCCCAGCAATCGGCGTCCGCCGCAGCACAGAGCAACCGATGGTGCAGGAAATGCGAGGCCTTCAAGCCACCAAGAGCGCATCATTGTAAGACCTGCAAGCGGTGAGTTGTCTACCGGTGTCAAGCACGTCGTACTGAATACCGTATTGACGGTCTGAAGCTGTGTCGCCAAGATGGACCATCATTGTGTCTGGACAGGTAGGCAACATGTTCCATATGGATTCATTGGGGAATGGTAAGTAACTTTCTGAACCAGCCAATTGTGTTTCACACATCACCATTCCTCATTTCATTCGATTCTTATTCTACGCGGTGGTATCCATGATTTACTTGGAGACCTTCCTCTACTTTCGAGTTGCTGTGCTCTGGCAAAAGCGCCACCTACCAAGCGTATGTATATGCCGCCTGAGGAAGGACCAGACAACACAACTTACAAGTCGTAGTATCTCGGGCCCTCCGTCTTCACACTAGCACATCTCTTTGTTCTCTCTGCTGTCAACTCACTTGTGCTCTTCGCGCTGCTTCTCCTCTTTGGCCGTACAATATGGTCACTTGCGGTGAACACATGGACAATCGAAGGATGGGAGATCGAACGGCACCACACGCTTCTACGCCGCGCTCGCGTTCTCGGCGGTGTTCTTGACGGCCCGGATGGAACAAAGGTGCGAATCGAACACCAGGAATTTCCCTGGGACATTGGCATTTGGGCAAATATTTGCCAGGGCATGGGTACCGCGAATCCAATCGCATGGTTCTGGCCTTTTGCTCGCAGTCTGCGTGTCGAGAGCGCGTTGTCTTTCGAGCACAACGAAATCGACGGTATGATCACACATCCTGCTCGCACGACAGTTCACTGACACTTTGCAGACCCCAGCAAGCCTTGGCCACCTCCGGATCCAGATCGACTGTTCCGGGTGCCGAGGAGGACCTTCGAGGGAGACGGCTTCACCAAATCCTTGGACATAGCCGAATTCAAGAAGCGACAAGCGGCGGACATTGCACGCTACGAAGACGCGGACGGGGAATACGTCGTGCACAGACGACCTTTCCACGAGCGGCTGCAGGAAGCGACTAGGCAAACAGACACCTTCTACGCAGACGATCATGCCATCGAGACAGACGAAGACTCGAGCGAGGAGGAAGAGGATCCACGAGGAGGCTCACGCAAACGGGAGGACGAGGGCGAAGAGGCATGGCGGAACGAAGAAGGCGAGCGCTTAGCTGATTTTGGCGTGGATGAGGTCGCGGAATTCTATGATGAGGACGATGTTCCTCTCGCTGAGCTGTTGCGTCGCCGGCGAGTCTAATTGTACACGAAGTGAGAATCCTCAAAGAGCCTCTGAGGTTGCTATCGCCGAGTTAGCGCTGTCCAAACCCATGCTGATCCTGTTCCCAAAAAATTGGCTTTGCATATCACGACTCTCGGCTCCGTTAGAAAAGCAGTAAGATGAAATCGAACAAAAGCTCCGTTGTAATGTAATCATCGCACAAAAATTCCTCATCTTCATCATCTCTGCTCTGTACAAACGGGACATCTATACATCCCTCCCGAAGAACCACCACCCCGATTGTATCCTCCTCCAATTCCCTTTCCTTCATCGAGACAGACCCGATGAAAAACATGCCTACAAGCAAACACCACCAAAGCCATGCGCTTCGTCTCCTCGCCCTCGCCATCATCACCACTACTCCTCGTCGGCGTGGGTGGCACCTTCGCCTTCCCTCTAGAAAGACGCCTCGCCTGCTCCCCACCACCACGCTCCAGCATCTTCCTCGTCCTTTCCGCCTCCCGCTCCTGTTCACGCGTGACCCATTCGTCCCAGACGACTTCCCCAATACCCGTACCCCACGCACGTCGCTTGCAGCGTTCGCAGACTTGCGAGCGAGGCCTCCAACCTCGTTGGCGTAGGGTGTTGGCTTCCTGGATGTCCGAGAAGACGTCGGAGCCCAGGAGCTCGTTGGCAAGGGAGAGGACGCCTTGTTCGAAGGCATACGCGGAGAGGATATCTTGGAGAACGGCTCGTAAGTCGGCAAGGGAGGGTGCAGTCCTGGCGGCGCGGGCTAGGAAGGCACGCAGTACGCGGAGAAAGCTCATGTGGTCCGATGGCTGCTTCGATTGCTTCAAGCTGTCCTGCTCACTTTTGATACTGGGTGTTGCTGTCGAAGCCATGAGCGCAGTGAAGGCTTGTTGAACGCTGGACCGAAGCGAGGACGCCAAGCGGGAACTGTCAAACGATTCCTGGGCGTTGGTAGGGTGGCTGTCGAGGTGGTCGAAGGCAGCAGTGGCATTTTGCGTGACTTGCACGATGACATCCGTCAGATTGAGCCAGAGATACTCGTCTAAATCTAGGTCATCTTCGCTCACTTCCCACGCCAGATTTGTGCGTGGCCGAGGTCTTCTCTGCGCGGTGGCGCTCTGTCCTTGGCACAACCAGATGCCGACTTTGGTGTACTTCTCTATGTCCTCCACAAGCTCTTCAGTGGTATCTTCTGGTACGGTCACATCCGGCCTGGCCGCAGCGGTATCAATCAGGCTGGTCAAAGCATCCTCGAGACTTTTCATATGTGTGACCAGACGATCCATGGCATCTCGAGCAAGACCGTCGCGGGCGAGAAGGGCTACCGCTGCGTCGATAACACCGCTACTCTCCATGGCTGGTAAGACCTCGTCGAGTCGCAGGTCGCTTGAAGGCAGTGTCTTGATGTAGTCTGCTACGTGCGTCGGATCATGCCTACACATGAGCTGGACATATTGCTCAGTGAACGCTGATTGTTGGTCTTGTTTCAAGGGTGATGATGAGAATTGACGATCCCTCAAAAGTCCTGGTTCTAGCAAGGCTCGAAGAAACACGAACTGTTGATATGAATCAGATAGAGCGTTGACGCTTGATTCTAGTAGCTCCGCTGCGGATGCGGCAAGAGTTCGGGATGTCTGCACAACTTCGATGTCTGCAAGTTCTTGAACGTGGTTGGTGATTACTTGCTTGACCGATTGGAGCTGCTTCTCGTTTAGAGCGGTGCTAGCTCGGAAGCAAAGAGCGATGCAGTCAAACACGTTCTCCTTGCCCGTCGGATCCTCGAAATACGTCTCAAGAAGCTCTGTGAGCATCCGCTCCCCTCGATAGACCGACTTCAGCACTCGATAGAATCTGGCCGATCTGACAGCTTCAATCAGACCTGGGATGTTAGGGGGATGGTACGCCGACAGAAGGTATTCCACGCTCAGTTCGCAGTCGTCCCGCAGTCCATCCGCTGGCGGCTTGCATAGTCGTTGTAGTACGCTGTTCAACAGCGTTCCAGAAAGTATCAGCTGACCAGGATACTTCGGCAGACTTCGTGCGACGAACATGTCGAGGTAAATGACTTGCACAGGCTCAAAATCCCCTTGACGCATGACATCCAGCATGATCTCGATGATTTGCTGTCGGCTTTTCTTGTGAACTTGCCGCTCTGATGTGCCGTTGACGCTCGAGTCGCCATTAACGCCACTATCATCCTCAGCCTCGTTCAGGAAGGAGTCCTCAAAGGCTTCATTGAGCACACTCATAAATGCAGGAGCATCGAATTGCAGTAGCATACCGAGGTACGGAAATGCCGGCTCGTCTTCTGGGTTGTCTGCCGTCCGAAAGATCTTCTCACTGCGTTGTGGCCAAGCAATGGGAGTGCCGGCAAACAAGTAGCTGTACAAATCTGTCTTTGCTCGAGAGGCCTCGAGGTCGTCCATCATGTTTCCACTCGGATACCGCCGGCTGGTGAGGGAATATGCCAAATATGGATACACTTTAGCGGCTGATTTGTAAAACGGATTGCCACAGAGATCTTCGTCTTCGTCGCCTTGTTGTAGCATCTTGACTAATGACAGCAGGTTGATTAGAGGAGTCACGTAGTCACCAATTGCTTGCGTCCAGATATAGATGAGAGCGTCGTAGAGGCTATGCTGCTGGCACAGTACCGTAATTTGATCCAAATCGAATGAATGAGGATCAAGCCGGCAGAGAAGCTCCTCCAAGCGACTGGCTTGATTCTCCTCGATGAAGTGGGCAACCACGGCTTTCACTACCTCGGGAGGTAGCATCTGAACCTCGCCATCCAAGACGTACGGCTCTAGCGTGGATATAAAGACCGACTTTTCATCTGCTTCTTGAAACCAATCGAATACATCGGCGAAAAGGTAATCGGTCTCCTTCATCGTGACACAAGCCTCGAAGCACACCTCGACCAGCTCCTTCAGTCTAACCTCTCGCTGGTCATCTTGCTGAGAAAACGTATAGTTCATAGATGCTGAGATCATGGCCAGCAGTCGTTCCCTGACCATCTCATGCCGAGTGCTGTCATTGTCAGGCAAGCCGATAGTCACATTGTTGGCGCTGCCGGAGTAGTAGTCGGTTGCCAATCGGATTGCCGCGATATGATCTCCGGTTTCCATGAGCGCCATCAATCTGTCTGCCCAATTCGACAACGTGCCTACAGTGAGGTCGTTGAATCCGAGCAGGAAGGCTCTTCCTTTGTAGACTTTGTAGCTCATGTAGAACGCGTCTGCCACTACGCCGTGCAATGACGGATCCTCAGTATTCAGCTGCTCTACTACAGCATGCAACTGGTGAGAGAAGAGGTCCTGATGGTAAATGTGCCGTTGCAGCAAGTCGATAGAATCGGTGACCTGCAATGTCGCGTCCTCCAGAATGAGTAGCCTTTGGCTGATGGTCAAGACACCTAGGACGGATCGACCTAACCACTGAATTGCCACAATGGCTTCTTCAGCGCGCCATCGGCTTCTTGGACGGAACTCAAGGGATGGTGGCTTTTGGGGATCCGCACCCTTGTCATTTTCTACGACCTTGACATCGAGTATTGTCAAAACATTCGACCAGCAATAGACGAGCTTCGTGTCCGAAATCCCTTTGTCTACGTCTGTGCTCGTGCTTTTGAGCTTCACTGCTGGGAACCAAGCGAGGCAACCGCTGAGCGTACTGTGAGGCGATATCTCCTTGGGACGAGGGCATTTGTGCTGGGTCTGCGCGATTGGAGTGGTGGACACAATCACAAGCAAATATGGGGTCAGCAATGCAGTCAGCCCCATGCCATCCGTCGCCTGTTCGACATTTCCTAGTGGTAGCGGAGAAAATGCCAAAATGGAACTTGGCTTTCGCACACGCTCAGCTTGGGGATCTGCAGCCGGATATCGACCCAGTAAGCGTGTGGTTCTGATCGTTCTGGTTACCGGGCCCAGACCACGAGTGGCAAGATGGGAGAATGCCATTCCTGCTGC
This sequence comes from Lecanosticta acicola, assembly GCA_963674455.1. Taxonomy (NCBI): domain Eukaryota; kingdom Fungi; phylum Ascomycota; class Dothideomycetes; order Mycosphaerellales; family Mycosphaerellaceae; genus Lecanosticta; species Lecanosticta acicola. The sequence continues at coordinate 109,351 of CAVMBE010000040.1, read as the reverse complement.
ATCCGCGGACACAAGAGCAGTGTGCCTTGTCCCTAGGAATCCAATATGTAAAATCGCACTTCCAGGAAGATGTCCATCGGGATGTTGGGATTGCTGTAGCAGGCTTCGGTCCAATGTTGGAATCTGTAAGAAAGGTCTCGCGGGTCTGTTGATTTCCCAAGTGAAGATATGTCCATTGGCATGGCCACTCGCGATGGTAGAATAGTCCGCAGAGACAGTAAGAGCCGTGACTGATCCGCACTCTGTCGCTTTCGTCCCTTGGCCAATGATGATCTTTAGTGTCTGGTGATAGTCGAACCCAAGAACGAGACCTTTCGATGTTCCTATTGCAATCAACGCAGAGACAGCCATGCATGTCGGCCGTCCAAAGTTGCGTTTCCCTACTTCCGAAAACGCCTGCCCCGTGATCTTCCGTAGTTTTGTCCAGCGAATGACATCCCAAGGAGCTTGGGGTGTGTCGGCCCCAGAACCTTCGTCTTGTGAAGAAACGCCTGAGATGCGCGATGAGAGCGATATTTGTCGGGAATGCGGACTTAGAAACGCAGGGGACTGTGCTCTGGGAGAAGCGGTCGGAGAAGCGGACAACCTGGTTTCGAAGCGACGCTCAAATGGTTGCAGTGCTCCAGAAGGAGTTCTTGACACTGTTTTACGCGAACCAGGCGAGGCCATTCTGCCCAGCGAAGAAGCGAGAGAGCCTTGAACGGAGGGTGTGTCATCTGGGATGGAACCGGAATCGATTGGACTCGCAAGTGGACTTTGATTCACTGGGGTAATAGGGCCAGAGTCGGGGCCAACATCCCGCAGCTCCTGGTCATGCTCTCTCATGAGCTGCAATGCATCCTCTTCTTCTGTACTGCTTGCAACATCCAGTCCGTTCTCGTGGACTTGGCCCTGTTCTACATCTGCCTCCTCTGCCTCAACTTCATATCTCGACCCAGGTTCCATGTAGTCCCCAAAGTCAACGTCGGGCTCTTCCGTATCTTCTCCTTCTTCTCCAGTCGCTATCCTGCCCTCCGAATCTCGAAGCGCCTCATCTGCCTCCACGTCTTCATTGTTGCCGCCTTCCTGGCCTTCTCCCCGATTGGAGCTCATCTGTCCAGCCTTTTCGCGCGCATATCTCTTGACCCAGTGTTCACCGATTCCAAAGTCTAGCCAATCTTATGGGCATGTGTCTCAAGTGCTCCAGTCGCATGCAATGTTCAAGTCCAGGCAGCTGTGCAATAGTAGGATTCGGGCTCTTAAATGCTGCGTAATCAGCTCCGCGGAGCACGAGCTTGTGTTCGAAGGTCTTCCAAGGTTGTGACTCCCGCATCAAACGTTTGAGGTGCGATACAGTTTCTGTGCTCCTGCGCGAGACTGAATGTCATGAGGTGGTGGAAGTTGTTTGTCTGCCTGAGGTTCACTTCAAGGATGCGTTGACGCCGCACAGCAGCCACTCTCGAGCTCAATCACCGCCGATCTCCGCAAAGCTTCACCACTTGCAGCCACCAACAGCACACCCATTCCCACACACAACATACTACTTGTCGAGATCATGTCGGGGATAGGTGCAGAGCTTCCGCCACATCTTCTGGCAAAGAGGAAGAGACAGCAAGAGGAAGAGGCCGAGGATGCTCCTGCGACAGCTTCCGGCGCAAAGCGCTCTGCGAGCCCGAACGAACCTGAGAAACGACGGAAAGTAATGGGGCCGGCAATGCCTCCTGCGCCGCTCGAGGAGAGACCCAGCGAACCACCGCCCCCTACAGAGGAAGACAGCAGCGACGATGATGACGATTTCGGGCCTGCGCTGCCCACCGGGGGTGCCGCAACTGTGAGTATGAGACAACCTCAGAAGCCGCAACCGGACGCTGACACGTATAGCAAACACTTAACGAGGACGGAGAAGACGATACTCAGGCTTCTGATCCATCGAGAACACACGCAGAAGAGAAGTTGAAAAGAGACGACTGGATGATGATGCCTCCAAAACAAGACGATCTGGCTGCAAGAATGGACCCTACAAAACGAAGGCCTCATGGCTTCAACACGGGAAAAGGCGCGAAAGGGCCGAACGCGCTGGCAGATGACAGCTCTACATGGAACGAGACACCGGAGCAAAAGCAGAAGCGACTGAGAGACGAGATGATGGGCATTGGGCACTCAGCGGGTCCTGTACGGCAGGAGTCTGCCAAGTCGAAAGCGAAGGACGATGCTGCGCACCGCAAGATTCAAGAGCATGCGGTAAGTACTCTGCCACCTGCCTGTTCTGTGAAGGTTCGACGTGCTGACGTTTCACGCAGGAGAAGACGCGAGGGCCATCGTTGCTTGAACAGCACAGACAAACTAAAGGCGTGGATGCAGAAGACGATCCCAGCAAACGTGCGTTCGACCGCGAGAAGGATATGGCGAGCGGCTCGCGGATCTCGACGGCGCAGAAGCGCGAGATGCTCAACAAGGCGTCTGGGCTTTCGAGCAAGTTCTCGGGAGGTTCCTACTTGTAAAGGTAAAGGGAGAGCAAGGCGAGAGGAGCTGGCTGCTCGTACCTGACATTGGTCCACCACAGCAGTGATGAGGTAGAGTTCTTGCAAAGTTCTTCTAGCACGATTCCATGCACGCGGAAAGAAGCCCTCCTTTCCCGTCGCCACGACGTTTGGCACCAATGCGTGTCAAATTAGTGGTTTCGAACTCTATGCTGGCGCGGCTGGGCAGCTTTGTGTTGTTGTTGACGGCGGCTGGTTGTAGCAGCAACCTTCATCACTTCTTTTCGCTTGGGCTTGGGGAAAACTCAAATGCCTTGATAACGATGTAGGAAGAACATCGTAGGTACACTGGTGGATGTCCGGACTTGGCTATGCTAAGAAAACCGATGGAATGGCGAGAATAATAATAGAGAGGCGTTACTAGCCTTGATTACGTATAGGTGGGAGTAAGTAGGCCGAAACGGGCTACTCAGCTACTTAATTAGGTAGGGAAGGATACTTGAAGGTGTTCACCGGGAAAGCGTACTAGAGCTGACTTGTGAGTCGAGCATTCCGTGATTACGACCACATAACAGATTGTGTACTACGCTACGCTCTAAATTACGCGCAAATCGGAAGCAGTAGACCATCTCGAGAAGAGGGTAGAGCCCGATTCGGAGCGCACGATATCGCAGGATTCCCGGACAGAGGGGTGAAAGAGCGGCCAAAACCCCTCTACTAGTCACCCCTTAGCTCCGCGTCGACACTGCCTGCTTGTTTGACAGTGAAACAGCAAGCAACACTCCATCATCCGCCGCCACGCCTTGTACCACCACACCCACCTCATCACACCTCTCACACCCCTCTCACACCTCACCGCCGACCGATCCATCCCTTTCGTTCCTCGTCGGGACATATTCACTCGTTGAATCTACAATTCCCCCCTATCTACCCTCCAAACAAACAAGCGACCGACTTCGATTTCCGATTCCGCTGCAGACAGGGACAGACAGCGAGGGAACCAGTTCTCTCAGCCGCGGCTCGTCGGCGACTTTCACGCGACACGCACCCACACACACACACACACACACACACACACACACACACACACACACACACACACACACACACACACACACACACACAGACAGGACTCGAGCGCCAAGATGGTGCCTCTCACGCTCGTTTCTGCTCTCTGGAAGCGCGATCAGAATGATGGAGGCCTGGGCGATTCTTCACGGCAGTACGACTACGAAAACCACTACGACGACGACGATGGATACGGCGAGAGCTGGTGGTGGTCGCCGGTAAGGACACCAATCTATCAGAAAAACCCCCCCCCGCCGACCGCGCACACACATGACTAACAAACACCACCTCTCCAGACCGGCATGGCCGTCCGCTACACCATCATCACGATCCTCTTCGCCGCGATCCTCCTCTACTTCATCGGCGGCTACTGGCACGCCCAGCGCCGGATCCGCAAGGGCCTGCCTCCTCGCGCATACCACGCCTGGATGATCCGCCGTTCCCATCGCTACCGGAATCCACAAGCAGCACAACAAAACCCCTACGTTCCTCAATCCCAATACCAACAGCCCGAAGGCGGCTACGCCATGCCCGGATACCCACAACCTCCACCGGCGTATAACCCCTTCAGCGCTCCTCCGCCGGCTTACCAGCCTCCCGAGGGCGGCAGCAAGACGATGGCGGATCAGCACTATCCTGCTGGTGTGAATCGCGAGGGAGAGCCGAGTCACCTAAGTCAGCCTCTACCGGCACTGCCCCGGCAGTAGGGGATCGGATGCTTTCAAGCAAGTAGTGCAGCGTTCAGGTTACAAGAAACACAACAAGCGAGCAACGATTGAGCGAAATGCGCAGCGAAGCATGTATTATACGGCGTCAAGGTACAATCGTGGCCAAAGCAGCAACCCTCTCGTTCGACCGAAGGGCTCGGTTCCGGTGTGCGTCGTTGAGAGGCTGGCCAGGCTGGCCAGGCTAGCGAGGCATATGAAACAGACTGGTGGAGCATTATTTTCCTGCGCGATTTTCCTGCGCGTCCTGGGCACGGACGGGTACATGTACGAGAGGGCAAGGGTCGGCGTTATTCGTTTGTGTGGCTTGCATGGATGCGGACGGGGCATGGCGTTCATCGTCTTCTAGAAGTCATCTCGTTTGCCACCTTAGCATAACGTCACTTCATCAAGAGCTTTATGAGCGTCTGTGCATGTCGGCCATGTTCCCTGCTCTCTGCCCAATCCCATGCATACTCTATAAGCGAGGCCTCATTTCCCATCGAGCCATGAATCGTTCCCCGCTCTGCGGCAAAGCCGACTCCGCACACGAGCGTGTTCGACGAAGCGCTCGTGCGCATGGGGTATATTGCTATGATGTCTTGCGATTCTGCAATACCGGGTTCTGACATGTGCGACTTTGGGTCGACCTCGTGCCTCGACTCAAGATCCCTCGCTTCTCGCCTAGGTTTGACATGGTGCGAGCTGAAAGGAACGATATCGCGATTGCTCCACCTCCCAGAGGAAGGTCATTGTGACCCCGAGTTGTGAGGGACGATGGCGTAGCTAGCGTAGTAAGCGGTTGAAGCGTTTGTTGGCGAGCAGAAAACGCAGATGCAGTATCATTACGGCCGACCGCAGTGCATGCCTTCCTGCTTGCCTTCCCACCGCGGGCCCGCACTAGACTAATGCAGGAACACGAGACCGAGAGGGTTCGTCATCGTTGCCTTACTCGCACGATGAGAGCATGTGGTTAACCATGTTGATTAAATTGCGATTCTCCATGGCGGCAGCGACGCGTTCCTTGTCGCCAAGCTGCTTATTTGCCTCGTCGGCAGTGGAAGACGTGCCTTCCTTTATGCGTACGTCGACACGGAAGCGTGGTGGCAGGGCATTGACCAGACGCACCTTGACGCCGAGCCCTATGACAGTCGTCAGGGAGCAGGCGGAGGTGGTGGGCGTGATGAGGACCTGCACGGAACTAATGCGCGAGCGCGGAGAGGAAGGGGCGATGATTGTGATGTCTTCAAGGTTGACCACGCCCAGGGAGCCTAGGGTGAGAGGATGTTCCGGGTCCATGATGGAAGAGATGAGGTCGTAGACTTCTTGTTCATCGATCTCCTCGCGGACCTCGTCATCCGAGTCGGAGAAGACATGATTGTCGTCTTCGGAAGAGGAGAGGTCGTCGACGGAGAGGTCTGGGGAGGATGCAGCGGGATGGGTAAGGCTGGGATACGCTGGCGCCACCAAGGCATCGAATATTCCGTGCTTGGTGGCGGTTGCGTTCTGCTCGGGGGCGGTACGCTGGCGACGACGAGGTAGATCGTCTGGGTTCAAGATGGTGGGATTGGCATTGTCCTTGCCGGCTTCCATTGTCGTCGTGTGTTGTGTGGTGGAGGGTCGGATGACGAGGTGGTGTTGCAGCGAGAGTGGTGCGTGGGCGTGGCGTAGAGAGTAGTTGATGTAACGACAATCCTGGACGGATGGCTTGGAGAGAAGAGAGGTGTGGTGACTCGGAGCGCAGAGCGTGATGACGGAGGGAGCTTGGGCGTCGGAGACGGCCGTGGGGTGGGGCTTGGCGGGAAAAGGCTCGGAAGTGCGAGGGAAGTGGAATCCACGGCGGGCTTGGGAGCAACGAGGGAAGCTGGCGGCGGCGGCGGCGGCGGCGGCGGCGTTAGATTCCGAGCCCAGTCATGATTAATAATGCCGCAAATGTGAGGATATGTGCGATTCGTTGGCTCGTTGGCTCGTTGGCTCGTCGGCTCGTTGGCCGTGGCAGTGGCAGCGGGCGTTGACAAGGGTGGTGCTCAGTAGTGCGCAGGAGTCGAGCAGTCGTAGATCCATCTATCTCCGAGCGCCCGTCCGACACTCACACAGACTCACTACGGGACCGCGGTGGCGGCAGGACTAGACGACTCGTAGTAATAGTTCTATCGCGAAGATTTTATTAATTATTATTATTATTATTATTATTATTATTATTGCACTGTCATTGCTGCACCTGCCGCCTGCCGCCTGCTGCCTGCTGCCTGCTGGTGCTGGTGCTGGTGCTTTGCCAAGGTGCTGGTCGTCCCTGCTGCATGCTGCTGCATCCACTGCCGGAGCAGGAAGAAGGAGCAACCCCACTGCACCTGCCCAACCCTGCACTGGCCTGGCTCGCACCTGCCGACGCCGACTCTTGCTCCTGCTGCTGCTGCTGCTGCTACACACACCCTCTGTGCTCGACCTCGCTCCCGCCGACACAGCACTTCGTTCCTGTATCCCGGGGGGTCTCGCCCGCCTCACATGTCACTGCTGCACCCACGATCACGCTGCATGTAATGGAATGGATTGAGATATGACCCCAGGGCATGGCGCAACTCTGCTCGACACTACCGCCGATTCTCTCACATACCACCGCCTCCATCTGTTGAACTCCCTCTGCCCCTCGACTCGCCGCCGCCGCCGCCGCTGCTGCTGCCACTGCTGGGGGATGCGCTCGCTATAGACTCGGTGTCGCCGGCCACGCCTTCCTCCCCTCGCCACCACCACTCCATCCGATGACTCTCATGATCACGCCCTTCGCCTGCTCTCTCACTTCCCTCCAGCTCAAGCGTACCTACGGAACTACCCTCCCTCGCTGGCCTGCATGGAGCACGCCCCGAGCGCCCCGGCCCACCCGGCCACTACCCACACCAAACAGTATGTCTTCGTGGACGAATACAACCGCCACAAACGCCTCAAGGTCATGCGCGCTTGCGATGGCTGCCGGAAGAGGAAAATTCGCTGTGATGGCGCCCTGCAGAACGGTCCGTGGCCCTGCGGTGCATGCGTGCGCCTGAAGCTCAAGTGCCTTCCGCCCACCCTCGACCAAGATGACGACCAGCAGACTCCCGACACCGCTCCGGGACAGCAACAATTCTCCTTCCAGAATACCACCTTTCCAACTCCGAGTCCGGCCAACACCAAGCCTCGCTCTGCCTATCCTTCACAACCCCAGATGGTCCACGAATGGGCCGACTCCGCTGCACCGCCCATGTCGACGACTGCCTCTGCGACATCCACCTCAATCCTGCAGCACGACTATGACACGGGCTCATATCAGCAGCAGCAGCCTTTCCACCAACCGCAACTACCCCCCCGGTTGGACACAGCCTTTGCTGATGTCCAGTACTATGCCCCTTCGGCCGCTACGGCGCCGTACCAGCCCAATGTGCGGACACCTACATTCAATCGCACCGAAACGGCGGATTCGAGGAGCCCAAGCGGTGATCCGCAGGAGATTGACGCTTCGGTGAGAGAACTATCCGAGCAGATGGGAGACCTGCAAATCGACATCACATCCGCAGCTCCCTACATGACCACCACGAACTTGTCGGCCAACGCTCCAGCGATGGAGGAAGCAGAGGTAGCTTTGCCCTCTTCTGTCTATACCGATTCCAAGGTCCGAATCCCGCTCGAGATGATGCCTTCAGAGGAGCGCGCAATGGACTATTTTGGCTACTTCTTCGACCATGTGCACCCCTACACTTCCGTTTTGAACCGCAACGAGTTCTATCGTCAATGGCGGAGCGCGCGAAGTTCCATCTCACCCCTGCTCTTGGAAGCCATCTTCGCCTGTGTCTCCCGATACCTCGAGGAACCAACCGAATTCCGGAGGTGGCTCGCGCTCACTTCCAAACACGAAGAAAGCTTCAAAGATGTGCCAAGGCTTAGCACGATCCAAGCGCTGCTCATTCTCATGAAGGCACGTGAAAGCGTCTCGAAGCGTGGATATTATTATCGCTCCTGGATGACGGTGAAGTATATGACGACGATGGCGATCGACCTCCACCTTCACGACCACTATGACCGGCATCAGACTGGCGGCACTTGTAAGCTGAGCAGATCAGAGTGCACCGCGCAAAAGCGTGTATGGCAGAATCTCTCAAGCCTAGAGATTCTGGTGGGTGGTCCATTGGGTAGATCGGATTTCTCGGTGGAGCCGGAGACTGTGGATTTCAATCTGCCTTTGCCTGCTGCGGATGTGGATGCATTTGAGCATCAGACATCACGACAAGCTACATTCATGGCGCAGGCCGCCAGAAACATCAAGATTTCGAATCAGCTATGGCAGATCATGCGCAAACAGAAGAAGGACTGGGCGCTCGATCCGGAATTCGTACGACACAATGAAGATTTGCCAAATTGGCTGAAAAATCTACCTGCTGATTTCCAGCTTCACTTCGCGGACGATGGAAGTCCACCTTGGCTAGGGGGCCAGCACTTTGTGGCTAATTTGCACTGCTACCATCACTTGGTCGTGATTATGCATCATCGACCGCAGCTCCAGGCATTACTGGACAAGGGAGACCTTGGCTGGAAGAAACAGTTGGACATTTGTTTGCAGTCCGCTGTGCAAATGTGCCGCATTCAAGAGGCGCTGTACCGAGACTTCCGTCTCCATGGCCTCCAGTTCATGATCCGAGGCGTCAACTTCACGATCTACTGTGTCCTGACCTGCATGATGCTGCACCTGGTACACTCGTCTGCGCTTACACTCTGTCGACCTACGCTAACATATCTCAGGCTGCGATCACTTGCCCCGATCCTCATCTTAACACGCAAGCCAGGCTATTCTTCACGCGGCACATGCGCGTCCTCGAACACTGCTTACCCTCGTCCACGCCGGAAATGAAAGCGCAAATCAACGCCCTGCGAGAAGCCTTTAGTGCGGACACTACACAGCCTTTCGAGCTGAAGCCGACCCTAGGTCTACGGAGTCCTACGATGGAGAATCACTCAACACCGGGCAGTTCCACTTCAGTGCCGGCTAGCGTCCCAACCACGCTACCAAACCAAACTTGGTCTAACCTCGATGCGACTTCTTCGAAGGCACTGACACCCTCCACGGAATACGGAACTCCATTTGACACTATGGCCGGCCACAGCATGACAGGCCGATCACCTCTGCCGCATAGCGGCAATTATGATGTCTCCGGGCACAGCACCTATTCCGGGCAAAGCATACCTCGGGTAACATCTGCTTCGCAAATCGGATACGCACTGGAACCTGTCATCAGCAACGAACAGCAGACGCCCGTTTGGGACCCTTCTGGCATCTTCAATCAGTGGAACACGGCTTTTGGTGGTGCTCAGGCGGCTCCGCCGCAACCCTCGCCTCCCGATCCGCGTCGGATGCAACCCACGTCTGCGCCGATGATGCCAAATCAGTCCCCTATCCATGCACAGTCCATCTACGACACGCAACAGTTCCCGGTGAACCCCAGCTCGGTCGTAGCCGATGCGACGCCTCCTGTCATGCAGCCCACAGTGACGCCTGTCATGTGGCAAGACGCCTTCACCAGTGCTTACGTCTCTGGGCACGGTCAAAAGAGGTATCGGGAAGCTAGTGTAGACCACTCGGCCTACATTCACTATCCGACTAGCAAGCGTCGAGGATGAGCTGCGCTTGCACAACAGGCAACATCACGAGCATACCTGATTCACGCTCAGCCTTGCCATGGAACGATGGCTGCAGAGTGCGTGAGACACAGATGCGCGGTCAACAAGGTGATGCCTGCTTTGAGCCTGGATTAACACGCCGGCAGCTTGGCTGGGCACGACGGCCCTGCGGCGCATCGGATCTCGGCTTGACCATGCTCTCACATGCGCCACCGTATGCTTGGCCATCCTTGTCCCGGTCCCAGCTGAGTTGTCAGCTGTTTAAGGCGAACGTGACATCAAGTCCACTTCTCAGCTGGCTGACTCCTCCTCGATACGATAAGGGTCCTCTGAGCACTGACTATCAAAGTCATAGCTAAATCCTCGACAACCTCAACGATTCTTTGCACTGGCGCATCCCGACTGCATGCAGTGAGCGGAGAGCCGGCGGCATTGTCAGCACGAACACCAACGAAGCCATGCAAGCGATCAATGCTCCGATACGAAGAATTGCTCATGAAATCTTGTTTACTCAGTATCTCTATGATCTACGCCCGCCAAATGCCGGGTATTTGTCGAATATGTCGATCGATTTCTTTCGCCGGGGAGCTCAAAAGTTACGTCGGGTGGAACTGGTAGGTACAATGCGGAGGTACGCACGCGGGGTCTGCCGGCAATGTGGAGAGACATTTGCTGTCAAGATGCCACGCCCTTTGTATGGTTGCGGATATAGCGAATGAGTGTAGGAGATCGGCAATTCGCTGCAAAGCTTTCCCGTTGTTCGAATGAGAATTGTATATGATGGTTGCATTGTGCTGGCGGCGTGGTCTGCATGTGGCATGTCATCTTTTCTGGTGAAGAATAGAGTGTCTTCCCTCTCGCCTGACCGTTTTCCTCGGGTTTTCGACAGCTTGCTCTATTCTCTCTAGGTGCTTGGGCGGTCGATTATCTTTCGTCGCCACCATGGGCCTCTTCAAGCGGTCTGCAATCCACGCGGACGCCATTTCATCACCACCACCTACACCTCCAGCAGCAGAGGCCGACGCGAAGATCGACGTCGTCCGCGAGGAAACCGCCGATTGCCACCAATCCCAATGGAAACTCAACAAAGCAGGCAATGGCGACGCCGCCATGACGCTCTTCAATTCCCCCGAAGAAATCCACGAGCCCGTCGATTCCCGCGAAGAGGAGCGATTGGTGAGGAAGATTGATTTCATGATCCTACCGTATCTGGCTGTCTGTTATGCTTTCTTCTACATGTGAGTTTGGATGCAGCAAGAATTTGAACGAGATGACATAGAGGGTGTGTGGGTGGGTGAATTGCTGATGATGGTGGTGGTGGTGGTGGTGGTGGTGGTGGTGGTGGTGGGCAGTGATAAGACGACGCTCTCGTATGCGGCGATATTTGGGATTCGTGAGGATCTCGGATTAAAAGGGGCGGAGTATAATTGGCTTTCTTCGATTGTAAGGGCATCACATACACCACCACTACTACTACTTTCTTCTGGTGGAGAGAGAGAGAGAGAGAGAGAGAGAGGGGGGGGAGAGGGTATGGATACTAATTGTCCTATTCCAGTTCTATTTCGGTTTCCTCGCCTGGGCCCTCCCGACGAACCTCCTCCTCCAACGCCTCCCCGTGGGCAAGTATCTCGGCTCTCAGATCTTCCTCTGGGGCTTCTTCCTCATGCTACAGGCCGTCGCCAAGAAGTTCTCCACGCTCGCCGCTCTGCGTGCCCTTGCGGGCGCCGCGGAGGCCTGTAGCGATCCGGCTTTCATGCTCGTCACGGCCATGTGGTATACCCGGCGTCAGCAGCCGATTCGCATGGGTCTATGGTACACCGCGAACGGGCTGGGGATCGCTCTGGGCGGGTTACTTGGTTTCGGCATCGGGAATATCAAGGGCAAACTGGCGAGTTGGAAGTATGAATTCTTGATCGTGGGGGCTCTGTGTTGCATTTGGGGGATCGTGATGATGATTTTCCTGCCTGACAGTCCGGTCACTGCGAAGGGGTTGTCGCCGCGGGAGAAGAGGATCGCGGTGGAGAGGTTGCGGGAGGATCAGACGGGGGTGGAGAACAAGAGGTCAGTCAGTCCATCCCACGTCCCGTCCAGAAACAGAAACAGAGACGAGGACGACGCGTGCGTGCGTGCGTTGCTAAAAACGAGGTGTGATGAAGTTTCAAATGGTACCAAGTCCGCGAAGCGCTGCAGGACTATAAGCTCTACCTCTTCTACCTCCTCGGCCTCGTCAGCAACGTCCCCAACGGCGGCATTTCCAACTTCGGCACCCTCATCCTCCACGGCTTCGGCTTCCCCCCCCCTCACCACCACCCCCTACTACAAATCCCCTACGGCGTCCTCATCGCCCTTTCCATCCTCTGCTGCGTCTACACCAACGATTACCTATCCTCACATGGTAGTAGACAGACCCGCTGCTATGCCATCTGCCTCTTCCTCGCCCCCAACCTCGCCGGCGCCCTCGGCCTCCGCTTCCTCCCCCCGCACCCGCACCCGCACAACAGCCCCGCCCGCCTGGCCTGCTACTACCTCACGGGCCCCTACAACGCCGCTTTCTGCCTCCTCCTCAGCCTCACGACCGCCAACACCGCCGGGCACACGAAGAAAGTCCTCACCAACGCCGTCATCTTCCTCGGCTACTGCACCGGCAAACATCGTCGGTCCGTTTTTCTATCTGCAATCCCAGGCGCCCGGGTATCACTTGGGGATCTGGTCCATGATTGTCAGTCACCTGCTCGAGGCGTTCCTCGTGCTCTTGCTCAGGGGTTTGCTGGCGCGGGAGAATCGGAAGCGAGATGCGGTTCAGAGCTTGCAGGCGGGTGGGTTGGAGGGGAGGGATTTGGATGCGACTGCTTTTGGGGATTTGACGGATCGGGAGAATTTGGTGAGTCCTTTTTCTTTTTTTTTTTTTCTTTTTCTTGCGCCCCCTCTTCCAAGCTGGGATGGAAATGATGTTCCTTCTTCTTCTTCTTCTTCTTCTTCTTGAGGTCTGCTGTGGTTTTTTTCCTTTCGTTCCCTCGGCTGATGAAATCTTTCCTCCCTTTTTAGAATTTTCGATATATCTATTAGAACCCCTTGACGTCCGTCCGATTGCCACTATATGGTTGGTGTGTGTGTGTGTGTGTGTGTGTGTGTGTGTATGTGAGAGAGTGCCAGCACGGGCCATGAAGCCGCACAGGGACAACCGTAATCACATGCCTGGAACGGAACGGAAACTAGGTCTTCGAACACGACACGAGGGTTGCGTTGCGTTGCAGCAGAGCGCTTTGGACGCATTTTCGAACGGGTATCTAAGGATGGTGCCGCCATGCTTGTGGACCGAAGCCGGGGTTGTTGATGGTTTTGAAAGAGTAGGTATTTCGAAGTTCTCTCGGTACTACTACTTCCCGACACTGCAGTGCTGTGTGCTGCGTGTTCTGTCGGCTTTCTGCTCGGTCCCTCCCCCATAATAACTGTACAGCCGGCGGCTAGATCATCCTTGACCATGTTCGTGTTGTTTAGCTCACGGTGTCGATCATTTTTAGATTGAATTGATAACAACGACATCAGTTTTACCTTCCTGAAAGGGTAAGAGCAGAGACCCACCGGGTACGCAGACGAACGCTCGGTGAGAAGAATGTCTCTCAATGTGCCGAAGATGCCGCTAGACGGGTGACCTAACCAGTATGGTGCCGCTGGGTGCTCTATTTCTGTTACAATGTTACATCTGGGGCCGGCTGGATGGCTGGCATTGATACGCCTGCTCTACGCTCGGCTATCCCATTTTCCCATGTCACGGAGGACAGGCCAGCTTTGCTGGGCTCCGAATTGCTCCTCCAATCCTCGTCTTCCCCGACTGCCCTTACCTCAGTCAGATCCGGTGCGGAGTTTGGTAGGCGTTTAATATTCGTCTTGCACCGTGGCCAGCTCCCGACTAGGGCACATGTCAGCTTTCCTCTGAGCACTCTGGCTCGTATTCGTATCACGCTGCGTTTCTTCTGTATTCTTCAAGCTCCATCTAAAATTCCAGTCTCCCTCAGCTCTTTCATGATCTCCGGCTCGACGTACTTGCTGACAGTCACGTCCTCAGCAAGCCCCTTTCTCCTCCTGGTCTTCAGCACGAAGTCTCTCGCGGTGGCTTGCGCTGAAGCCGGTTCCAATGGCCGCAGCTTGATACTCTTATCGAGAGGATCGCCAGGTACAATGCTCCATCTGTCAAAGACCAAAGAGAGCGTCGCTGCACCTTGAGTGTGAATACGTAGATCCGTCTCGAAACCGAACGAGTCAATGACTGGAATCAGTCCCTTCACAGAGTACAGTGGCGTTCCTGGAACAGGCGCGTCGCTCAGTACGTGTCCTCGTCTTCGCGCCAGCACTGTGTAAAGGGCCGAGACGGAATTCGCTTGACCAAGCATGGTGCATGCGTACATGGGTTCCATTAGTCGCGGCCCAGCCATCAAGAAGGACGAATAGCAGGCGCGTCGTGCAGTTGGAATGATTTGACCACCTCCACGGAAGATGGCCTCCTGTGCAAGCTCAACATCTGTAATCTTGAACTTGACATTGCGAATGGGTTCTTCGCAAAGCGGTCCTTCTCGTGTTCCCCAAGCGAAGCCTTGTCGAATGGTGTCTTTGACGCTGCGAAGGAGCTTCTGGTCCACCGTTGAAGGCAGAGTGTCGTTTTGCAGGATGTTAGGGCCTATTTCATCTGGCCCAAACGCCCATATGTTGCGACTTGCGAGTATATCATAGCCATATCTCTCCTCGAAGAACTTGCCTACTTTCCGAACGGGGTCCTTGATGCTCACCTTGCCAGACTCGATGTCCTCTGCAATGCCGTCATCTAAAGGCTCGGCAATGAAGGTGAGCTTGTTCTTCTTGTTGGGTGTTAGGGCGTAACACTTCATAGCGCTTTGATCTACACAAGTTTCGCAGAATCTTGTGACAGGATCCGACACCTTGATTTCCATTTGTGCATACATCCGCCGGAGGTCGTGCAGGACACAGTTCATGTACAGCTCCCCTGTCCCAAGCACTACGTGTTCACCGCTCTCTTCGACCTTTGTTGTGATGAGCGGATACGACTTGTTGATCTTTCGCAGGCCATCCAGCATTTTCGGTAGTTCCGAGGGGTTGATAGGTTCGACCGCAACCTTGAAAACGCTCTCGAAGAAATGTACCACTGGCTTAAAGACATACGCATCTTCGTCATCGGGGAGTTTAGGCGCGACGATCGTGGCCGTCTTCATGATCGAATTGTCGACGCCACCCAAGAGCACGAAATTTCCAGCGGGTACACCGGATACTGGCACGTTGTACCTGCTCTCAGCGATCCATACATTCTCGATAGTTGCATTCACCATATCCTCTTCGTCGTCGATGCTGTAATTCTCGCCCAGTACTCTGACCTGCTGTCCTGGTCTGGCGGTTCCGCTCAGAACACGACCGAAGCTGTTGAAACCCTGAGCATCTGGTGTGTTAAAGAGCTTGCAGATTTGAACCACAAGAGGCCCGTCAGCGTCGCACTCCATCATGGAAGCGGCTGTCTTGGAGTCGAGTGGTCCAGTATAGTACTTCTCCAGTTTCTGCTTGGCGCCTTCAACAGGAGACGGAATATGCTCAACAATCATGTCCACGAAGCCGGCTGCCGGGCCAAAGAAACGTGGCAGAAAGGTCTTCAACATATCCTTGGCATTAGCTCTCAATTCTCTTGGCTTGAATGGGATGAAGAGACTGGCCAGCGTCCTTTTCAAATCGCTCGTGGACTCAGACATGATAGTAGAGTAAAGCTTGTAGATGGGCTCCATTACGAAGTGGACGAAGCTTCGTCTCGCTCGCTCTTCCACGGGTTTCCGGGTGAATGATCGCTTCTTTGGGTTGAAGTAGATGTCTCCCCACAACCTTCGGCTGAATTCTGTGACATCGAATTCGGCACTGTGGTAGGTCTCTGCGTACATTTTGGCAAAGCTGGGTAATGTGAAAGACCAGTCCATACTGCTGCAAGCGAAAGCGACGTTCCCCCTCTCGGGACTGACACGGAACTTCTCACCCCGACCAGGGATCGTATTCTCAATGTGGGTATTGACTTCCTCTACAACGTGCTTGAGCTTGAAGTAAGCATCGGCTGGGGGCAATCGAAGCTCGTTCACTAAGCGGTCCATCTTGTTGACGAGGAGTACTAGCGGAAGGCCAGCAAGAACGGCGTGCTTGATCGCCAGCTCCGTAGACGCCTGAACACCTTCCACGACGTCCACGACCAGGACTACACCGTCCGCTGCTCGCAAAGATGAAGCGATTTCGTCTGCGAAATTGACGTGCCCTGGGGTGTCGATGATGTTCAGAAGATGGCTCTTGCCTCTGGTGCCTTCCAACAACAGGCTCATGGGGCTCGCTTTGATCGATAACTTCTGCTCACGCTCCAGCAAGTGGGTATCCGTATATCGTAATAGGTCGTCACGCGCTTTCCCAGTCTTGCCCTCCGCATAAGATGAGACGTCGTGTGTCTGCCTGACCAGTGTGTCCATGAAACTCGTCTTGCCATGATGCAGGTGTCCGCAAAGCGCAATGTTTCGTATTTGCCCAGGAAAGCTCATCAAGTCTGTCAGGAATTCTCTGTCGAAATAGACCTCTGGAAGGTTTTCCTCCTCGACTGTGAACTTCTTGTGCTCCACCGGTGCCACGATTGGTTGTTGCAGCGTCTGTGTGTCTTCTTCCTGAACTAACGTTTCCACATCTGGGCCATAGATTTGCGACGCCGAAGGATAGTACTGTTTGTCCTCGTGAAGCACCACAGCATTCGAAGGCCCTTCATCGTCGATGTCCATCACATCATGCCCTGTAGGCGCACCTGCGTCTGCTTCTTCTTCATCATCGTCCAAGTATTGCGCGCCATCGTATGCGCCCGCCTCTTCCTCTTGACTATCCTCCTCCGGCTCGCCAATGAAGTTTCCAAACTCGTCGTAGAGATCGTCCATGGTCGCGTGTATGTTGTGCAGATGATGTGAGGATTGAAGGACGCGACAAAGGGCGGAATCGTAAAGCACGCGATAGCATGTGAAGCTCTCTGGAATCTTTGAGATTTCTCGCTAAACTCGTGCACTAGCGCCGGGAGCTAGCTCGGCGTCCTCCGAGAAGCGAAGTGGGGTCCTCCACGTTCCCGTCCCTGCCCTGTCACACTGTCAATGTTTCTTTCAGCCAAATAAATGGTTCGATTTGCATAGAATTGTTCTCTGTCTCAAAGGAAAATCCTCCGACTTGCAACAACGCTTGGACACTTCATACTCCTTTCCACCTCTTGAAGAGATCCTCACGTCTCAATTCCCCGTCAACACATCCAACATGGCACCTCCCAAACCAGTCTACATCGTCTCGGCCGTCCGGACACCGGTAGGCATGTTCCAGGGCTCTCTTGCCAGCCAGACTGCCATCCAGCTCGGAGCACATGCGATCAAGTCTGCTGTCGAGCGAGCAAACATCAAGCCCGAGGAAGTCCAAGAGGTTCTTTTCGGAAACGTCCTTCAAGCCAATCTCGGCCAGAACCCCGCCAGACAATGCCTCATCTACGCCGGTCTCCCCGAGTCCACCGACGCAACGACGATCAACAAGGTCTGCGCTTCTTCAATCAAAACTATTTCCTTGGCTGCCGCCTCCATCCTCACCGGCGAGGCAGATGTCATTGTTGCTGGTGGAACGGAGAGCATGTCCAATGTTCCCCACTACCTCCCCAACATGCGAACTGGAGCCAAGTTCGGTGACCAGAAACTCGTTGATGGTGTATTGAAGGATGGTTTGACAGATGTATACAAGAACGAGCACATGGGACTCCAGGGCGAGGAATGTGCCGCGGACCATGGATTCAACCGAGAGGAGCAGGACGAATACTGCATTCGCAGCTACAAGAAAGCTCGTGCCGCCCAAGAGAACGGCTGGTTCGGCGAGGAGATCGCTCCCGTTACGATCAAGGGAACAAGAGGCAAGCCAGACACCACAGTGGACAAGGACGATGAGCCAGCCAAATTCAACGAGGAGGCTACCCGCAACTTGAAGCCCGCATTCAAGAAGGAAGGAGGCACTGTCACTGCAGCCAACGCCTCTCCGCTCTCAGACGGCGCTGCTGCTGTCGTCCTCGCAAGCGAAGAATACGTCAACAAGCACAATTTGAAGCCCATCGCAAAGATCCTCGGTTGGGGTGATGCAGCCCAGAACCCATCCAAGTTCACCACTGCACCCGCACTCGCAATTCCCAAGGCGATCAAACACGCCGGAATCAAGCAAGAAGACATCGACGCTTTCGAGATCAACGAGGCTTTCTCCGTTGTCGCCCTGGCCAACATGAAGCTTTTGGGCATCTCCGAGGACAAGGTCAACCTCCACGGCGGTGCTGTTGCTCTGGGCCATCCTCTTGGTGCAAGTGGCGCCCGTATCGTTACGACTTTGCTCGGCGTTCTCAGAGAGAAGGGTGGCAAGGGCAAGATTGGTTGCGCCGGCATCTGCAACGGCGGAGGTGGTGCTTCTGCGATCGTGATTGAGAGATTGGCGTAGACCTGGGTTAAGTAAAGCCCTTACGAAGCAACAGGAGAGCATCGAGAACCATAGCATAGCATACCATGCATTGCTGCAGTCGGCGCAAACTTGTACATCAATACCCATAGAGAAAAGGGAAAGCACCAATGACTGAAAGCGATGTGATTGCCTCGGACACGGCACAAGAATAAGGTTGAATGCTTTGATTTCCTGTACCATCACACCGATGCTAACAATCACACACAAAGGTTCCAGACGTGCTCCGCTGTCGCTATGTATTGCCAATGATAGAAAGACACGAAAGTCTGCGCTGTGCCAGCTAAAGACTTCATTACGTGTCAATGCTTTCCAATGCATGTGCATGTGAAGAGAGTAGAACAGCTCAGGCCAGTCCATTCACCTCCTAGCTTGTTGCCACTGTGACTGCGGCTGTCCTTGCTGCTGCATATTATAGTAATTCGCACCACCATACGCTTGCTGCTGTTGCTGAACGTACTGCCCACCGTAGCCACCCACTTGTGGAGTAGAGGCGTTGACATTGTAACCCGACGGAAATTGCGTCGACTGCGGTCTCTGCTGCCCGTACATCGATTGCCGATTATCGAATTGCTGCTGTGACTGCGCTTGCGCAGGCTGCATCTGCTGCTGCTGTTGATAAGACATAGCAGCCATCTGCATTTGCATCTGCTGTTGCTGATTCATCATAGCTTGCTGATATGCCAGCTGCTGGTCCTGCATCTGTTGCTGGGCTCGCTGCTGCATCTCCCACTGGACTTGAGCCTGAGCTTCTCGTTCCGCTTGTATTTGCTGCTGCTGCCTGGCAACGATCGCCTGTTGTACCGCATGACTTCTGGCACCCTGCCTTGACGCTGATTTCTCTTGCTCGCGAGCGGAAATGGCGCCCAGAAGACCTGCCTGCGGCGGAGCCTGTTTGTCTTTGCCGCCGGTAGCCATGTTGATAAGAGGCGTACCTGTCGCCCGCGCGACGTGCATCTGCTCTTGAGCGGACAGGGTGGTAGCAGAGCTGCTGTTTATGAGGCCACCTCCGGAGTAAGAATTCAGGAATGCACCTGCTCCCCTGGAGTTAGGTCGGCTTGGAGGAGTGCGGTTCTGCAACTGCTGCGACCAGTCTCCGGATGGGCTTCGCGCGAAAGGTGGAGGCGTTCTGGACAGAGACTTCCTCATCTGCTGAACGTTGCTCAATGACATGTGTCGCTGATGTGCGAAGTTCTGGACCGGTGAACCTCCGCGAGGATTGCCGCTCATAGCAGCTCGATACTGCACCCATTCTTCGGGTGTGAGTGTCATGCGTTTCTGGTGGGCAGTCCCAGGCGTCCCGGGAGCATTGCCGCTGGGTGTCCACGCTACGCTGTGTCTATTGGTCCCGGGTGACTCTGCTCCTTCGATTCCAGTGGGCGTTGCTCTGCCCCCAAAGTACGACTGGCGATTATTCTCTCCAGGGCTCGGAGCAGGGAAATATTCACTCAGTCTGGGTCCCGGACTTTGTCGTAATCTGTCCGCAGACCTTGACCTGGAGCGTTGCTCCATGTCTCCAGGGGTTATGGTACCGCTCGTGCCTGGGCGATTATTAGGCTTGTAGGTGAACGTAGGTCCGAAATTGATGGTAGGCACCTCGGCATCTCGCTCGGCTAGGTCTCTGCTATACGTGTCGTGTCGAGAATCAGTCGGTTGCATGTCGGGGTCACCAACTGTCTTCATTTTTCCCGGTCGCACCCACTCTTTAGGTTGCTTTGTGGGTTTCGGGTCGCTCTCGACACTAGCATAATCAGGTGTAGCTGATGTGGCTAAGCTGCTGGCACGATCGCCCTCGTTCAAAATGCGTTCTAAGGCGTCCTGGTCAACAACTGCATCATACAAACTACCCTGTCTCGAGACTGGCGAGTCTGGGTTGGCGGGGTCCATTGCACGCACCTGAGAGGCCTGTTCACGACGCGAAGAGCTTTGCTCCGCTTCTGTCGAGTCTTGTGGCTGTTGCTTGGGTACTGGTTTCCTAGTCACGCTGCCGCTTGAATTCAACTGCGCAAGCTCAGGTCGGGAGCCATTGCCCTGGTTCATGACGCCATCCAAAGGCGGCATTTGCGCCTGCTGTGGCGATTCAAAGTATTCGCCGTCGGTGCCTGCATAGGGCGAGCCTGGAATTGTACTGAGCCTCGGTCTCAGGTCGCGTGCTCGCCCGTTGCCGTTGCTGTACTCGGGTGCATCGACATAAGCTTGAGCAGCATCGTTAGGCACGCTCAGCTGGTTGCGATAAGGCAGAGCACTACCATCCCTACTATGGGGCGGCTCCGAGCCATCGTCATCTTTTGGCGGGTGTGCAGCCTCCCGCATCTGATAAAGCGTGGATGCGTCGACGTTCGAGTGAGCGCGCCGAAGCTCGGGGGCTTGATACGGCTGGTTCGGCGGACGGCTGTTTGGGTTGTGTTGCATCGCAGGAGGCGAAGTGACAGGTTCTGGGGGCATGAGGTTCGGAGAAACCGCCCCTTGAGCCAGGGTCTCGTAAGCAGGGTCTGCATCGATTGGAGAATCTGTATTATGCGGCGCTCTGAGGGCAGCACCAAGTGCGCCTGCGTGTCTGGGCGGAGCAGGTGGTTCATCGTCATCAACCCCTCTGCTTTGCTCGTGCGAGAGTCGTGATGGTGTCTCAGTTCTGTATCGGCGGTAATCCAAAGCTTCAGATACGGAACGCTTGTGTGAGCTTCCCATCATGGCTTCAGGCGGCGCCGAATCTGTCCGCTTAGGTAGTGCGAACCTGTCTGGGGTCTGCGCCTGCACGGGCGAGGCAGATCTCGAGCCTGGTGATGAATGGATGCCTGAATCTTCGAATGTGACCGCACCATGGCGGCCAGGAGGCAGAGAAGAACGGCTCAACCTGTTACGACGCTGACTGATCTGCCTGCTGTTGCGAGGCGAGCCGTCCACCTGGTTCATCATCCTGGTCGAGGTAAGTTTCTTCATCTCTTTGCGCCATTGGCGTTCGCTCCAGTCGTGACTTCCTTCGGTGTGAATGAGGCCGGACACATCCAGAGTATCGAGATAGCCATATCGTCTATTGCTAGGCATGGCAAACATCAAGCCGCGCTGGTCGAGCGTATCCGCGATGAGACGGTTGGGGCGGCCGTAAAGGGCAAAGGTGTCGTAGACTGGAAACAGCCATCTAAGCATCATTTCAAACCCACTGACTGCGGCATGCACTTCAGGCATCACAAAGACGAAGCCTTCTGTGGTGGCGTCATCCTTCTCCTTCTCGCCGTGTATCGTTACGATGCCCTCGAGCTTGACCAGAGTCGACTGATCAATGAGCGGCTTCGATTGCGGATAGATCGCATAGGCAGCGAAGGCATCCTTGATCGTGGCAATTGCTTTCGTCTTCTTCGTCACTTTTCGAGTGTCATAGAATCTGATCTCGCCCTTTGGTGGTTGTGCGCGGCTGTATGTCGAGGTTTTCTTCGAGGTTTTCTGTGCCTTTTGATACTCCTTCTCATCTGGCGGAGCGATGACGCACCAACACCGCTTCCACGGTGTGCCAGCTCCGAATCGCACTCGTGCCCAGTCGTCGTGTACGAATTTCGAACGATCCATGATGGCTTTAATGTTATTCAAGTACTTGCCCTTTCCTGCAATGAGAGAGCCCGTGTAAGCCTCTTGGAGGGTCGAATGCTCATATATGGCAAGTCGGATGGCTGCAGTCCACTGGGTAAGAGAATTCAGTGAGTTGAAATGTAGCAGGTAGCGGTTATTCGCTGCGGTTGACACGCTGAGCACATTCTGGAGACTGCCACCTGCCGCTCCATTCATGGGTAGAGATTCGATCTAACCCTCAGTCAGCACATGATATTGGCCTGCCCATACAGTGTTTCTGCTCTTACCATCCTAATCGACGCATCGCTGAGGTTGATGAAGGTAGGCACGACCTCGCCATCCTCGCCGGCCTGGTCCAGGGCCGCGGCATCCCACAGTGAAAGCACCGTGCCCACCAACTGGGCAAAGGACTCTGTCCATACCCTGTCCGCGCTGGGTCTGCCGCGGGTATCGAGATCATGCAGTTTGAGGAAGTAGCCTTCATTGTACAGCTTATTGCTGTGGCTGTTCAGGAAGCTGAAGATAGGCTGCAACTCAGGCGGCGTGTCCTGAGCGACCTCGACCTGCGGCGGCTGGTATGTCTGGATCATGCTGTTGGGACGGGTGTTGGCGCGAGAGTCGGCTCTTGCTCTGGAGGGAGTTGTGGGCGAGCGCGGAGACTGCGGGGCATTCGCATCCAGCTTCTTCTGCAGTACTGAGGGCGAGACGGTGTCGACGTTGAGTGGTGGGTTTTTCTTGGGTGGCACGGTGTTCTCGTTGTTCAGCGTCGGCTCGGGGGTGTGCGATCGGGGTGAGCTGTTGCCGCCCCATTGCGACATGAAGCTGAGGACTAGTGAGAGCGCACAAGGTCAGGAATGCTCAGGCGGGTACCACAGCTCCGGGGCAGCATTTCGACTTACCTCGACGGCGCGGCATTGTGCAACGCTCTCCCGACGATCTGGCACGGTTCTTTGTTCTGCGTCGTCGGGTAGTCCAGACGACAATTTTCGGTGATGAGCTGTGCAAGGAACTTTTCCACAGCGAGTGATGGGTGCTCGAGAGTGCTCCCCGTGCCTGATGATATTGTCTTCTGCCGTGAGCCAACCGGAAGATGACGCACAACGCGCTCACGACCCAAATTAATACCAGCTCGTGGGGCCACGCGTGCAGTCAGCCTTCGTTGTCGCACGCCCACGACAAACGAGCGGAGGAGAATCGGCGGTTTGGAAGGGCAAAGGAGCGTCAGAGTGTCGGATGTCGGATGTCGATGGGGATGAGGATGCGAGAGGACGGGAGGTGAGGGAGGTGAGGGAGGTGAGGGAGGTGAGGGTGGTGAGGGTGGTGAGGGCGAGGTGCGGCGTTCTGCGGATGGATGCAATAATCTGCGGCTGCAGGCCTGCAACGTGAGAATATACTGGGGAATCTCTCCAGCGAGATGGATCGGCCTGATGACGGCAAGGCCGTGTGTTAGCGCCAACCTTGACCTGTAGAGCCTCACCCACTCACCCAGACTGTAGACTGCCCGTGACTGCTCGATCTTGTCGCGATGATGAGGCCGACGATATATGTTTTTTCTGCACTTTGCAGTACAAGATGCACGGGCGAAGGATGCGAGGATGTCGAGCAAAAGAAGATCTGACGGGCACAGCGCAACAACATCCATCCGCCCACGAGCACACGCACGCCCCTCTCCACGCTCCTCCCTACTCGGACCCGTGCTCAGTCCGAGTGGTTCGTTCACCTGCATCCAGCAGTGCTTACGCGGAGGCTTTGTTGTTCTCTTGGCACTCGCCTGTCAAATACCGGCACTGACGGTTTGCGCTCGTCCTGGACGTCACCTCTCCTAACTGCTTTCGGTGCGGGTGTGCACATTCAGCCGCGGAGAGGCGTTCCTCCGCCGCCGCTACATCCAGCTTGCACACGTTCTAATAGGATGAACGGCATCTTCGAACCGCTCACGCTCGACCAGAAGAGACGCGAGACACGCGTGCAACCCGACACGCCGCGCACGATGACTTGGCGCCCGCCACATGATCATATCGAGACAAGGAGGAAGGCATGCTTCATTGAACAATGGCCATATCACAATATCATTCTACGTATCCCTGCTCCCACGCTATGGCACATGGGAAGGCGGAGGCCGACTTTCGTACAGTCCAGTCGTACACGTACAGTCGTACGTATTTGACGCCGCAAGCAAAGACGACATGGCCGCTCTCCGGCCTGTGCAGACAGCTCCCATCCTCCGCCGCGCTCGCTCGTACTGCCTCAGGACTTGCACTCCTACGTGCTCGATGATGATATTACTGCCCAGGCGTTGCTCTTTATCACCTCGGTCTGACGTTTTAGATTTTACCCTCCCAATCCCATAACCTGGCCAAGGCGGTAGTCTATGTAGCTATCCGATTCACAATTGATGTCTTGCTTGTGACTAGAACATGTGACGGAACACAAAGACATCTGGGGTTGTATCCAGAATCTTTTCTCAGACAGCAGAAGCTGCACGTGAAAAGGTTCTTGGAGAACAAAATTTTCCCCTTCACTTACCGTAAAGCTCGGAGCCGTAGCTGTCCCGTGCATCGACATCTGCGGAGAGAGCTTTTGTCGCGCTTTCACGCGTTGACCTTGGCATATCGAGTCCTCACGTCTTGCTCTCACAACCAAAATCTCGCAAGTCACGATTTGCACGCGGACATATCATCAGCCACATCATCACCACCGGTACGACCAGTCCGGACCGTCATCACAACATCTCCTCCGCCAGTTTTCACGCTGTTCGACTGCCGGATCGCAACTTGCTCCACTCCGCATCGCCCAGCCACCCGACCAACATTAAAATCTCGCCTGCGACCTCTTCTCGCCCTCACACCTCCGCCGACTCGCGACCTCGAACGATGCTGAGAAACAAGAGGAGCGCGAAGATCGAGGCGCAACATGCCGCGACAACGAACGGAGCACCTGCGCCCGTGCCTGCGCCTGCGCCTGCATCTGCGCAACGCCTAGCGAAACCACCACCCTTTAAGGACCAACCCGAGCTGACACCGCTGGAGACAGAGCAGATGAAGAATTGGCTTGACGACGCGCCTCGACCGCTCTTCACCGTATCGGTTTCTGCAAACCCCGCGAATAGCAAGAAGCGTAAAAGAGACGATGAAAACATTGAGCAGGATCTGTTCGAGAATCGCCTCTCATGCAAGTACTCAGTGCATCCAAAGGACAAGTGGGACAAACTACGGAAATACAGAAAATTCACGGGTAAGAGAATTTGAATGCGGCGCAATAACGCGCGGGTACTAACAATTCGTTAGTCGGCTCTGAGAGCATTGCAATAGGCGCATGCGTCGTTGTCGTTCACGACGAAGACTCCGAAGAGGATGAATTCGATATGCACGCTCAGTGGAAGGCCAAAGTCCTGGAAGTGAGGGCGTTAGACTCTGAACACGTCTACGTACGGCTGGCGTGGCTGAATCGGCCGGAGGATCTGGAAGGCGGCCGGAAAGACTACCACGGCAGGAACGAGCTCATTCCCTCCAACCAGATGGACATTGTCGACGCCTTGGCTATCAATGGCCAACTCGAGGTCAAGCGGTGGAATGACACAAGCGACGACGACGACAACCATCAGGTGGACCAGGAGCAGTTCTTCTGGCGGCAGACGTTCGATTTCGCCGGAAGCAAAACCTTCTCGGTACGTCTACTACTCAGCGTTCGAGGGAGTTGGCTGACATTGCTTTAGAGACTGAAACTCATCTGTGTCGACAACAAGCCCCACAATCCCGACGAGCTGATCTTGCAGTGCTCAGCCGAAGGCTGTCGCAAGTGGATGCATGTCAAGTGCATCGCCGAGAAAGCAGTCAAGGCCGCTGGTAAGCGCCATAGCCCACAATCGAAGCCAGGCATCGTTCTAACAATCTTGCAGAACGCGAATCGAAGAAGAAGAAAGCTGAGCAGAGAGCTCGTCCCAAGAACGCCACAGATAGCAACAGCTCCGTGGCGGTTGTGAAAGCATCACTTCGTAGATTCACTGCCGAAGTCTTCATCAAAGGTCTCTCTAACGATAACGAAGCGAACGCCGAGGCTGCAACGGAACACGAGATTGTCATTACGGATTCCAAGGGGGAGAAGTACTCTCAGGCATTGAAGTGCCTTCACTGCGACACTGAAGTCGATGATTGAAAGGACAACAGTTCATCATCCCAGCGGCCGATTTCGATCTTCACGCGGGACATTATATGATCGATTGCACTGGCGCGGGAGCGCATAGTCCAGCGCGTGGCTAGATGCGGAAGCACTATTATTTCTCCAATCGAAACGGCAAGCAGGACGCAGGAGCGTGGAGACTCCACCCAAGGATCGACTTACCGACAGCGGCGAGGCATGAAATGCGCGTTTGCTGCATGCTCTTCTTCATCATCTGGTATTGCGATATGGTATTACTTTGTTCCGGAATTTCAGAGGAGGCAGATGGAAGAGTAGAGACTCCTACCTAGGGATGTCGCGCCGGCACGTATCGTCCCGAGCGGCGAGCGGCCCTTTTGGGGCGTCAAAGTTCGGGCAGACGGCACGGCGCGGGCTCACGGTCCGTCGATTTAGTCTAAATGTCACTGTGAACGAGTACAAGAGACCGGGATGGGTGTGAAACAACGATAGCTAGGTGAGGAGCGGTTGTATCATCCCCCACAGTGGATGCGAATTTTACTAGACGCCCGTTCGAATACAACAGAGGGTGAAGAAACGGTTGGAGTTGGTGGGTGAAGATTTCCAGATCTCTTCCACTTGGCCCAGGACCCTCGTCGTCGTTCAGCGGCTAAACCCCGTGGCACTATCTTGCCGCCAGCGGTAGCTCGAAACCGCTACTTTACTGGGCTGTTGAACAACGACGACGTGGCTCGAAACTCTGTTACGTCGTATCAAATTCCTATTCCTCATGGATGCAAGTCCCAGGAGGAGAAGAGATTCATAGAAGGCCTTCTTCATTCTTGCTGTGAGGAAGGTGTAGCTCATGCAACTACTGCAGCAGCTCGAAGATAACGTTCGATAGACAAGAATGGCCGAGGATATGCCGAAAGACTTGGCTTGAAGAACGGCCAGGTTGTTAGGGAGGGTCCGCGACGGGAGAAGTGCAAGGGAATGTTCCTCTGCGGTTCTGGAATCATTATTGATGCGGAAGAATACGGCCTCACAAGGGGAGTGGTTGTGATTGTGCCAACAACGCACGATCATGATGATTTGTATATGGAAGTGTGGGTTTGATTAGAGTACGCCCCTGTTGCACGAGTACTGGTGCTGCAGATGCGAAGCACATGCACGAGCAACAGGGCGGCGGGTGTGGGTTTATCCAGACAGAGCGTAATACGGTGGTTCTGGTCTCTAACTTAACTACCTCAACACCCTGGCCAATATGCTATTGTGCTATCACTGAGAAAGGAAAAGGTAAAGTGTAGTTTCGGATTTCATTACACTAAGGTACCTCCTACCTTTACTCACCACTTGCTGCCCACACTTCATCTCTCTCCCGTCTTTGCTTTTTGGCAGTCCATTCCAATCCCATTTCGTCAGGTTGCTGTGCCGCGAGTCAGAGGTTGCAGGCGTTTCGAATCGCGTCCATCGGTACCACCACTACCCTACTTACCCTTTACCGGGTTGTTCTTCTCGTCAGTCTTTACCTCGCAGTCCTTTTTTAGAAGCTCGATCCGGGACCTTGCAGCAAACCCACATACCAAACTCCTTGCCCTTTCCGCGATTCGATTTGAGGGAGTTTGACACACGAGCGTCGTCCCTGGTTCTCGCGGATCTTTTGAGATTTTGGTGACAGATGGCAGACACAAGCGAGCCGCAGCGCGGGGCTGGCGCGGAAGCGGGAGCTGCTGTCCCTCCCCCTGCTCCAGCTTCGGAGACGACATCTGCTCTACCACAATCGCACCCAGATTCGCAACCAGAAGGAGATCAGACTCAGAGACAGGATAATGGAGAGAAGGCTGCTCCTTCTGTGCCGGACTCACGGCCAACGGTGCTGATCATTGGTGGACTCGGTAGGACTTATTAGCACCATCCAACAACACGTCCGACAGCACACTCATCCAGAAGAATAGGCTACATCGGCCGCTTCCTCGCCGATCACATACACCGCAACAAACTCGCCTCTACCCTTCGTCTAGTCGACAAACAGCTCCCTCAACTAGCTTCCCTCGCTCCTGAACACAAGGAAGCCTGCTCAGACGAAAACTTCCTCCAAGCAGACGCTTCCCGCGAACAGTCGCAATCCCGAATCTTCGACCTCCCGCCTGCCGCCGATGGCTCCAAACGCCAATTCGATTACGTCTTCAACTGCGGTGGAGAGACGCGTTACTCGCAGGAAGATGAAGTCTACAAGCTCCGTAGCTACCAATTGAGCTTGACCGTTGGCAAGGAAGCCGCGAATCGTGGAGTGAAAGCATTCGTCGAAGTGAGCACAGGATCGGTCTATAATCCCAACAAAACGCCTCAGAAAGAAAAGGACAAGACGACGAAACCGCATACCAAGCAGGCGAAATGGAAAGTCTCGGCGGAAGAAGAATTGGCCAAGATTGAAGGGTTGAGGTTGGTGATTCTGAGGTTTCCGCATGTCTATGGACCTTATGATCGGAGGTGGTTGGGCACACAGCTTGCTCTGGCAAGGGTATACCAAAGTCGCGAGAAGGAAACGTTGAAATGGCTCTGGAACGGAGATCTGAGAACAAACACCCTCCACGTGGAAGATGCAGCCCGAGCGTGCTGGGAAGCAGCCCAATGGAGAGCAGTCAACGACCGGATACCCAACGCGCCGAACGATCGCATCATCTTCAATGTCGTCGACAAGGGCCAAACAACACAGGGGATCATGGCAGGGATCATCAAGTCCGTCTTTGGAATTGAGACGGGTTTCCAGAATGCCCTTGTCAATACTTTTGCGCGGTTGAATCTGGAATATGTGGTGGATGATGTGAATGACGACACCCTGGACGACTGGGCGGATCTGCAGGAAGCCGCCGGGATTAAGGATAAGGGAGGAGTGTTGAGTCCGTTCATGGAGAAGGAGATCTTGAGGGATGCGGATCTTTCGATCGATGGCGGGAGGTTTGAGGAGGTTGTTGGGTTCAGGTGAGTTTTCCTCTCAAGATATGTTTCGTGACGATGGATCGAGTACTCACGATTATGGATTTTCTAGACCACAGCATGAACGGATCACCCAGCAGGAAGTGGAAAGAGTGATTGAGAGCTACAAGACCATGAACTGGTGGCCGTGAGTCGAACAGCCGCGACCTTCAGTGTGATTTTGTGTTCATATGCATGATGTGTTGAACGGCCGGCTTCTTTTCTTTTCTTTCCTTCACAGCATAGCGAAATTTGGCAGAGATCCCCTGGCTGATGGATAGACGTGAGGGGAGGGCTGAGCAGGTACGGAAAAAAAAGGTACATCGATTAGAGGGAAGAATACCATCGAATCGCTCCAATATAGTAGATATCCAAGTTGTTGCCAGAAGCATCGACCCATTTGTTCCAGGAGCACAGAGGGCTGCATAATGGCATTGTGTCTATTGGCGACGCCGAGATGCTCGCGGAGCCTGGATATGATGTGAAATCCGAGTGAAACCACGCATGTGAATAGCGACCATCAAGGTGGTATTTGCTCTGATGGGATTTGATGGAGCTTCTCATCAAACTCCAATGAACCCAAATTCTTGGCTTTCATCTGAAACGCGGAGCAGAGACCCCCTGAGAGCGAAAGTTCACCTCACGGTCGGATGCGGCACACGTGTGCCATCTTTCTATAACCTTCGTTTCCTTCAAACAAAAAGACTTGGTTTTCTTGTATATAATTTTTGCGGGAGATTACCCGACCCACGTTCGCCTTTCCAGCCGCCGCCGCCGCCATGCCTTCTCCGTCGCTGGTGGTACGGTTGCTAATCGTCTTCTACACAGCGCTGGCCGCGTGCGCAACACAGGAGCCACTTGGCATCAATCCCAAAGACCAGCGCGGATACAAAGTCGGACAGCCTATCCCAGTGAGCTGTCTGAATCGAACAATGTACGACTACCACGCCATCCACCCGTCCATCCAAATTGGCCTACTGATTATTTCTCCCACAGCGACACAGGCGAACACATCACCGACCCGACCTCCGGCCAACTCTCCTACATCCCAGCCTTCACCTGCAACGAGACCCACCGCCCGCTCGAATTCTACTTCGGCATCGAAAAGGAAATCAACTGCACCATCGATTTCATCGACGATCCCTTCTTCCACCTACTCGAATTCTACGTCCACAACGATGCGCCCCTCACCTGTCGTATCCCCACCAAACCCTTACCCCCGAGCGTTCTGAAGGAGGAATACGAACAGGGAACGAAAGATATGACGGAAGGACAGGGCAGTCTGTCCGAGATATACACGCCGTTGGTGATTGCTCTCAGCGGGACCTTGCAATTGAGCCATCTGCATGTTTCGAGCAGTCTGAACGTGCTCGTGCATGCCGTCCCGAAGAGCATTTCCCCCGGAACGATTGCTGCGGCGACGGCGTATTCGATCTCAAGGGAGCCACCCTCCAGAATCGTGATTGGGGATCCGCTCCCACTGCGATTCAGCGTGAGATGGTATCCGAACACCCAACTTCCGTCGGGCTGGACGGGTATCGGAGGACACTTGACCTTCAGTACGTTTGTATACTGTATGCTTTCGGCGGGAGCGGCGGCGGCGATTTGTATTGCGTACTTTCGGGGTGTCGAATTGCCGAGACGCTTGAAGAGTCATGGCAAGGATCGGTTGGGTGGGATTGAAAGAGGTGGGTTGGGAGGATACGGGATCTCGACGATGAACGGATATGGTGGATATGGCGTTGGTAAGAGGGACTGAGATACCAGGAAGGGACATGCGTTTTTGATCAGCGTGGCGCTATACGGAGTTCTGTCTGCCTGCTTGCTGTAGCTGTACTTGGGGACCCATGTACTAATAGGAGGTAAGAGACTTGATCCAAGCAGAAGATGAAGGATCTCGAAGATCATAACAGACACTTCACACTTCAAGCGGCTTGTTAAGTGAGCCGTTTGAAAAAGCGCATGCTTTGCTGATTTGAGTCTCAAGTCTCCCAAAAGGCACTGGCTTAGATGAGCCTCCACGAGCACCTTGCGAGATGCCCCACTACGTCCTCCTGTGGCAATACGGCCAGAAGAATCCCTCCAAGTACTTTGACGGAGGACGCTCTGGACCTTCTGCTAATGCCGCAGCCACCCATCCGCCCTTGGGTTCTTGCTCCACGTACCACATACTACCGACTCCAACCTGCAGTAGTACCTCCTTATACGAGGTCTCCGCTCCAAGCATCAGGGCTCTACCGCATTACTAAACCGGACCTCCAGCTTCTCGATTTTCGAGGTCTTGCAGTAGTATCTTTTCCAGTCGGCCGTACCGTACCGCCGCAGAAGACGAACTTCACCACCCAAAACCTGAATCACCCAGAAAGAGATCCTGGGGCCAGCCAGCCGAGGGGGGCGGTCGGGTAGGTAGGTAGTTGCAGGCGTCGAGCGTGGCTTTCGACAACAATCGAGTGAGAGGAATTTGGATTTGGGCGGTACTATTTCTAGGATTTGTTGAATTTACCAGCCGAAGTCGTTCCCTAGGAGACGGATGCCAGCTGAAGTGTCTCGAAGACTGCAGGTCCGCCCACAAGGCTGACTATTGGCACTAGCGGGTGTCGCTTTTCACACCAGCGTTGGGAGACTTGGTGTGGTGAGGTGCGGTGGATTACGTTGTGGTGCGCCGTGGTGATGCATCGTGAGCCGTGGGAACTCGAAATTTATGATTGGTTCAATTTGGCAATGAAATTTGCTTTACAATTGACTGCTTTCCGTTTTCGGTTTAGTGGCAGTTGGCCCTACCGCTAGCGACATTCCATGTGATTGCCCAAACCGTGACCCCTTGCAATTTCTAAATGCTGAGCTTTCGCTTGCCGCACTTTCGTCTCTGGTGAGCTTTTCAAAACAAGATCACCTTTCATTATCTGAGATGGAAACGAGAACACGAAGAGTGACACATTTGGCCAGCCCCTTGTACGCATTGCCTTAAAAGTCCAAGCCCGGATCTCAGGTCTAGCAGGAAGCGTACAGCGCTGCTACTTCAAGCCTTTATCAGCCGGTTCAATGAGCAGGCATCAGCCAAAGTGTGCGAGGTTCGAAGCAAGCCAAGGATCAAGAGCACCGACCAATTCTGGTACAGACCCGTTATGTTGTGGTTACCAGAAAGTAAAGCTTGGCTCCCCTGGCCTTTCGTGAGTCTCCACTGAGCCGCGCTCACGTATCTTGCGAATATTTAAGGAGTACCTGTAGAGCGTTTGCGACAGCACTTCAGAAGGAGTTCGAAAGAGGAAATATCCCGTTGTGGACATGACGCGACCCATCACTCTTTCTACTGTCACAGAATGCCAGGTCTGGTGTTCGTAGGTGTAGGAGACCGCGTCTCGGTCTTGTTGAATACAACTTCCCCGGAGTCGACTCCTCTTGTGGTGGGCTGGAAAGCCGGGTGTGAAATTGTTGGCGGCAGGCAGAATCTAGAAGAATCGAGATTCCCTTGATGTCCCTATCTTACTGCATGTACCCCAGACTGGGCCTCGTATTATCACTGTTACCGAATGTTGAGTCCGCCTGCCGACATGCGAAACCACACAGCCAGACCTGTCTTCGCCAAGTTCGGCAACATCACAAAACAATTTTTTAACAAGTACACCTGTAGCAATTCTGCTCCCTGAAGCATCTAGTAGTAATATGTGGTCTCCCACCAATCGAAGAATTTCGACCCCCTTTCAAGAGGGTCGGGTACGTCGTCCTCACGGTCATCGCCCTCGTGATTATGGTCATGGCCATCGTCCTCGTCGTCCACGTTGTTGTCTCCAGTGTCGGATGGCGGATCAGCAGGAGGTCCCGTGGGTTTTAGAGGATCTCGGTTGGTGGGGTCGAGCACATATTGCTCGAATCTGTCTCTCGCGTCCTGAAATGCGTAAACTACATCGCCGTCCTCACTCAGCGTTCCATCTAGATAAAATGCTTCCAGACTTTTCATTTTTCCAGCGATTCGTAGAAACACCGCGAGCCAGCCATCTGTGGTGAGGTCGATGTCTGCCAGATAGACGTATTGAAGGCTCTTCTGGTGACGAAGGAGCAAGGCCACCAGATCGTCTGTAGTAGCACTGAATTGGCGTAATGCAAGCTGAGCAAGACCCGGCCAGGTACTGGAACCCAGAATGCTCTTGATTGTGGGGCAGCGATCGTCGAAATCGTGGTGATACATCCTCAACTTCAGAACTCGTAGGCTTCGAGCTTCGCTTAACCAGCCGGAGAGCTTGTTATTATGGTAGGCCGTTCTGATTTCATCGAATGCTTGATCTTCCATTTCCGTTCTGGCTGCTTCGAAGACCTCATCATCATCTCCCGCTTCCGCGCTCGGGTCAACATAGCAGCTGAAGATTATACGGAGCTCCTCCAGGCCACTCATCATGTATCTCATGCTGGCATCGTCTGTAGGAGACATCATTAGACGATACGAGATGTCAATGAGCCGTAATTCCTTGATAGGTCGGCTTTGGCGGTAGAGAGCTTTCGCGGTTTCCGAAACTTGGTATACACCTTGATCGAGGGGATGGAAGTCACCGCGTGGCTGCATCATTGTCGGAAGGTATGCCGTCCTCGCACGCCGGCGAAAGCCATCGATACCATGGGCAATTGCAATGGTGATCTTGCGCAAGGTCCGGCAAGCTTTGAAGAGATCTCCAAGACACTCCTGCTCAAAACCCGTCCTCTGCATTTCCCATTGGCCTTCACTTTCCTCCCAATATACAGCATACGCCCGATCGCATTCAGTTGGCGTAGGATTACCCCTGCACTTCTCTTCGAATACCTTCATTTGTCTTTCAAAGGCGTCCCGATACTCTGTTGTCAGCCCGCCGTCGTCTGTTTTCATGATATTTTGCGCCTCGTGAGACCAATTCCATTCACGTGATGCCGGATTGACCTCTCGTTGCTTCTCCCACGCACTTCGGTCCAATGTAGGTCGGTCAAAGCGGTCCGCTTGCCAGTAGACGGACAAGACACACACAGCCAGGTGCGGGCGCTTGCTGAGATCGCGAAGGTTTTGCATTCTTCGCCTTGTTGACTCGACAGACAGCTCAGAGAAGAGATGGAGCTCAGCAAATTGGCCAAGGTATTTGCACACCAGTCGTAAATTGGGCATATCCGCTTCTGGAACGAAGTCAAAGATCCATGCTAAGACCTCCTTAGGGAGTGCCCCGAGCCGGTCGGTTGAAGATGCTGCGCTGGCCATTCTAGTGCATGACCTGAAATGACAAGCGACAATAAGAGCAAGGTTCTCCTGGGATGCGTGTTGGGTGTCGAAGTCGATGATGGGAAAAGACCAGGACAGAACGTCTCGGAGTCTCGCTTAACGAAAACAACGGAGTCGCCCTTGCAACACTAGGTGAGTGCTGTAAGGAAAGCACCAACGAAAGACGTTCCTCCAACGAAAAATTCGATAATTTTTATGTTGCGCGACCTCCAACAGAGAAAGCATCCATTGTGCATATTAGGCATTCACTTCCTGGAATCCAACTTGAGTCAACGTGGTCTTTTCCGCGCAAAACATGTCTCCCACAAGTGGGCCTTAAAAAGGAAAGTCAAGCTTTGAAGCCTACCTCATTCCCACCTTCCCCTCATACCATTCACTCGAAGGCAGGTGCTTCAATCGCCTCCAGGTATCATCACATCGACTGGAGGCAGTCCTCGTGCATTAGGACCTGCATCACGTATAGGAACCTGGACGGCTATGCGCACTCTTAACTGAACCTGGCGAAAAAGGAACAGATGGCTGCTTCTTGGTAGAACTACCACCAATTTGACAGAAAGTGTCCTCCTGCATCCACCAGACAGGTCCACGATTGCCGCATTCCACAAGCCAAAATTCGATCCCAGAAATTGTATGTGGTTTTCCAGCCAAAAAGCGATGCCCTCGCCACTACAGGTCCACAAACATCCTCCGTGACTGAATAATGATGATAGAACCGAAAGACCAACGTTTTCCAGATTCGCGATCCCAGGTTTCGTGTGGTGGATTGCTAGTGTTTGTGACGGAGATTGCACAACAGGACGCCGGACAATCGGCCGGTTGGAGCTCTGGACCAAAGTCGCTTCCTCTGACGGGTGCCGATGCTCCTTTACGGAAGGCCCATAGATATTAGTACAGTCCGAAAACCTGCTCAAAGGGAGAGAATCAAATGCAAGCCAAGCTTGGTATTATACCCAGAGAGGCCCGGATCACGCAATTTTGGCCACGTAAGTTTGGCAAACACTGCCCCATTATCTGGAAAGACCTCGAGCCCGAATCCGCCATGGACGCAGGACATCTGCGCAATGGGGAGTGCTGGCAAGTGGCTAAGCTGTGGAGGCATCTTGCTGCATTCGGAGGGCATTGGGAGGGCTCTCGGACGCGTCCGCAAGTGCGCCGGTATAATGTACAGTCTGACTCGCAACGACCAATCTGTCCTGTAGATTCAAGAAGAAGAAGAATACTTACCATGAACTTCAGGACCCGTAATTGTTGCGCTGAGCGAAGCCAGGAGTGAAGGGCTCGTAATTCGCGGTAGTCAGAACTCGTCCAGAAGCTCGTGCACATCCGGGACATCCTCACCGCTGATTTGCAAGCTGAGCCTCAATTTGTGGAGTGGCGACATCACACTCAGGATAGCGCTGCTATCATAGAAGGCGTCGGTGGGTACCACGCGGAGAGCTTCGTCTGTAACAGCGAGTTGTCTCAGTTGCCGTCCTGTCTTGTGGAGTGTTTTCACGAGGCAAAAGAATTGGTCCACTCCGCGCATGTCGAGCTTGTCGTTGAAGGGAGGGCTCATACAGTCTTTGAAAGCGATCTGTCGTTGCGCATGCTTTCTGGAAGTGGAGACATATCTTGAGCCCAAAGTCGAGAGTGCTGCCGAGATGGCCGTTGGGCGAATTGGGAGTAGCTCACAAAGGGACCGCTTAGCCGTTGTAGGCTAGGCGGGCATGTGAAAGGAAAGTGAAGTGAATGGAAGAAGAGAAATGTAAACAACGTAACGTGCGGGAGACGCGTACCAAATTGGGACTAGCGTTCGGCTTTAACAGCAGTTCGCCCGAGAAAGCTTCCATACAGCTTCAAGATTCAAGATCACCACTTCGAAGAACAAGAAATTGCGACCATCGCTAGGAGATATCTGCGTTCTCGGGGATGGAAAGGGGGTGTGGGGGAATACACGAGCGGTAGTACTTGAGTTCCGCGCTCGGCACATAACGACTCACACCAACATGCCGCGACTCGTCCGCCGAAAACCGCTCTCGGAACGCATTAAGGCATACCTCGACGTCCACGACATACTCCTCTGGCTATCCGAAGAGCTCAACGATGACGCGTACGGCGACTGGCTGAAGCTATGGGCAACTCCCATCGGCATCGCTCTGAACCTTGTGTTCATACTGGCAAGAGGCGCAAGCAGCAAGAGCTCTGGGCAGGGCGACGATGTGTTTGGCGACGACAGTGGTGGCAGTGGATGGTTTTCTTGGCTGGTGAGTACACACACGGCATCACTGTAACAGGACGGACTTTGGCTGATTTGGCGGATATCAGTGTGCTTTCATTGTTCACTGCCTGACATGGACGTGCGTTGCGAATGCGCTCTACACCTTCTTGCGAAAGCGACACTATCGCCTGTTTGAGCAGCCTGTCGACATTGCCCCGGCCACCCCATCGGCTCATCGAGTGCGAGTAGACAGCTCTCCAGCTTCTTCGTCGCCCTTGAGATTGCTACAAAACGTCATCGCATCCAGCTCAGCGGCGTCTCGCGCCTATCCCGACGCCGAGCGTGAAGTATGGGAGCTGAGCATATGGGATCCTAAGCCTTTCAATCTGGCGATCTTCACCCTCTTCTCGCCTGGTCATATCCTGGTCTACTTCCTACTTCTACCGCCAGCAGCTCTGGATCCAAGGCCCTCCGTCGCCGTCTTCACTGCCATCGCTTTCAGCGCCTTGCTTTCCTTACAGCTGTGGTTCCTGAGAACCTCATTCGGCCAGCAGGCTAAAGATACTGCTCTTATCCACGGAGAAGTGATGAGCGAATACGACACAAAATTCGTGCATCCGAATCTCAACAAAGCTGTCCGCGACGTTGGCATACAGACGCGCGAAAGCGCCATTTCGCCTCGAGGTACCCGGACTCGTGAAGTAGATGTCTACACACCGACAACGATCGTCAAGCGCGGTTTCAGACCGAATCCAAACCCAAACTATGCAAGCCAATACGATCCAGACAATCTTGCAGGCCAAGCCGGAGATTCGCGGAGATCGTCGAGCTTTGGAACGCCCATACTGGAGACGCCCTCAAATGGATACGTGAATGCGCATACACAATCTGCATATTCGAGACCCAGCGTCGCGGACTTTTCATCTCCGCTGAAGCCGCACCATGAGAGATTGCGTGATCGCAGCCCAATGAAAGGAGATGGAGGAAGTATGGGCGTGTACAACCACGTTGCGAGCCCGCTGAGAAAGACTGCTAGCAGCAATCAGCTCAGGACAGGTCGCGAGGGTCTCGACGTCAGGCGAAGTGGAAGTGGGTTGAAGCGCATGAGCACACCTGGGGACGGCGGCAACTACGGCCCCGAAATCACGCGAAGGAGAGAAACTGGACGATACTAGTCGTTCGTCTAGACCCCAATTTACATACGAGCGCTGACGAAAGTGAAATGAAGCAGCGCAATAGAGCCATGGCCGTATTATCACCTGTCCGCGATCGACTCCAGCAGATCTTCCCATCAATTCCAGGGTGTTCAGCCAAATGTCTCTCCGTCGGCGATCGATACCTGAAGCATCGGATCGTGAGAATCCCCAAATAATTGCGAAACGGAACAGTCCCTTTCGATGCTCGAGGAACAGACTCGCAAACAGCTGCAACTGGTCACATCCGAGTCAAATGCAAAGATGCTCCATTGATCATTGAACCCGATATTGCGAAGAAATTGTGGAGGGCTGCAGACGCTTTGCACTGCACTGGCTCCGTTGTTGTTGTGCTCAGGCAAGGGGGGCCCACTCTTAGACTTGCACATTCCTGATGTTGACCATGCACTGTTGTGAGTTTATCATATACCTTGGCTCAACACACGGCTCAATCCCACGTCGTCGCCCCGACCCCGTCTATCGAGAGTCATAGCCGCGATGACAGCAGCACCGATGCCCGATCCATCTTCCGCACTGGTGATGACAATCGGGTCTTCGTCCCGATCAGCAGGCCAGTCCATGACTTCTGCCATGGCATCCGACCATCTCTTCTTGAACTTCGGATGCTTATTGGCAACGCTTCCATCAGCCGCGACGTGTCCGGACGTCAGGCCTTGCTTCTTGCAAATAGCCGCGACTCCAGTCGTGCAGAGTCTAGCTCCGCGCGTGGCGATGGCGACTGCTAGACGTCGTGAGACGGTCAACTCAGATCTAGTGACGTCGAGGTCTAGCTTCTCTTTGTATAGTTTCCTCGTGTGGGCAAGATCCGGGGAGTCATCGTCTTCGACAGCGGAGAGGAAGCCGGTGTCCATGACATACGGCCTTCGCAGGTGTTCCGCAGCATGGTCCTTGAAGATGAGCTGCTGCTCGTGCAGGTCAAGAAGCGCCAGCCTGAAGATCTCGCCCAAATAGTGACCGGCGCTGAGCTTCTCGAAGCGCTGCTGACCGGGGCGTGGTGACTGCTCGTCAATCTCAAGGTCATATTTGGTCCTCGGTAGAACACGACAGCTGTTGTCAAAAGCTCCGTATTCACAATTAATGGCCATTTCTCGATCTTTGGGAACGCCTTCAGGAAGCTTGGGGATCGCAGAGCAGTGTTCCATGTAAGCAGCATTGCACCCGGTTCCGAAGATGCAGCCGATGATGGTGTCCGGATCGTTGTAATATGATGAGATCATAGCTCCAGTCGTGTCGTTTACAAGAGCCACCAGCTTTATTGGTAAGTTCTGCAAGACCTTAGTATGACATCTCACCGCATTGGAAGGCCACATGCATCCCGAGCATTCTAGCGAAAACGCCACGTAGGCGCCCGATGGGATGTCAAGATAATGGACTTACCCGCTTTTCTATTGCCTCTCTCACCTGCGCGGCGACATCATGCCCTTCCACGCCTTTGATGTCCAAGCCCTTCGTCCATCGTTGTAATATGCCCTGGTCAATGCAGTCTTGCGTGGCCGGATAAGAGAAGGTGAAGGCAAATGGTAGAGAGTCTTCCGCTGTGCCTCCGAGCTGATGCTTCTCAATGAAATCCTGCAGTTTTCCCGCTACCATGCTCCAGAGCTCATCGGCGGAACCGGACCTAATCTCTGGGGATAGTTTATAGGAATCCTGAATCATGTCCGGCTGGCTTCCGCGCCCGTTCAAGGTGATCCAGCAGACTCTCAAGTTCGTACCACCAAGGTCCAGAGCGAGATAGGATCCTGTCTCTGCCCCAGTCGGCCAGCCCATGACCCAAGTTGGATTCATCGGGATGTTGCCCTCCTTGCCATTCCCCTCAAGCCCTCCAATTGGTCTTAGTCTATCTGTGAGATACAAATATGGGTGCTAGCTGACCTTCGGTGAGCTCCTCTTCAAACCTGCAACACGGAGTGGTCAGAGGTCAGCTGTTATCTGAAGCATCGTGAACAGAGATAGGAGTTCTGGGGACAGGCTAAAGACTTCGAGCCATAACATGGAATCGACATCCTTTCTGCCCTTCGATGTCGTACCTCACGATTATCTGCTGAAGCTTGTCCTTGTCAACAGTGAACACATTCTCGATCTCCCGCAGTGCCTCCTCCAGCTCTGGAGGTAGGGACCCGCGATCATGCGTCTGGCTGTTTGTCGAAGTGTTGACAGTCATTTTCGATCAATGGATCAGTATAAGCAGAAAGAGAAACGCGACTGAGCAGTCTCGCGAAGAGTGGAAGTAGGTGGACGTCGTGATTTTGGAGCGTAAATTACTGGCGCTTGTCGCGGTACTCTTGCGGAATCGTGATGCGGCCGAATTCGAATTGCTTTTACGGCCTTCTGACGTCAGAGATACTGGCCAGAACATAGTGATCCAAAGGACGCCGGACGTGTCCGTACGAGTATGGCACCACCGATATAGACATTTCCCGTGACGATGATGCTCTCAGTGCCAATGAGAGCCTCCCTCAACCCGGCGTGCGGAGATGGAAGCACGTTCGAGATCAGCTGTGCGGGATGTCGAGCCATTGGCAGCCTTTGCTCAGTCTCCATCGCGTATATGAGATTGGCGAAAAGCCGTTCACATGGAAGAGAAGGAGAAGGTGTATGGTGTCAAACTGGATGTTGCATTGCAAGGCCTGAGGTTGGCAGAAGGTCAAGAAGGTTCGTAGCCGGGGAGCCACGTGCACAGGACCCGGTTCCATCGCACAGATCGCTGAGTCAGGGCCAGCTCGTGGAAAATCCGAATTTTCGCGGCCAAGTTCTTCCTCTCCAACACACTCGCACCAATATCACCAGGACAGAAATTTCTTCTTGTACCCGCTCATCGCCACCAGGTACCTCACCGGACTACTGGCGACTGTCGGTGCGTCCACAATGATGAATCCGGCCGATCCAGCTCCCTGCGAGGAATAGGTGAGCACGCAGAGACAGCTGCAACCACGGCCT
The DNA here is from genome assembly GCA_963674455.1 of Lecanosticta acicola. Classification (NCBI taxonomy): domain Eukaryota; kingdom Fungi; phylum Ascomycota; class Dothideomycetes; order Mycosphaerellales; family Mycosphaerellaceae; genus Lecanosticta; species Lecanosticta acicola. Next base: position 68,702 of record CAVMBE010000040.1, on the reverse strand, counting down.
GAAGAGCTGGTAAGTCCACCACATCGAATCCACAACATCTGCACCCTTCACTCTGATGATTCCGTTACCTTTTGGCACCTCTTATGTTAAGCGAGTAAAATCGCCGATGATCTAAATGGACTTCTGATCATAACTCTCAATTCTCATATCCAGACCGATCTGCTTTGAGTCGAGTCGGTGGCTAACAATGTCTTGAGCAGGTCTCCAGGCGGCGTCTCAACTCGTGAGCGCAGCACGAGGTCCACCAATACGTAGTGACTTTTTCTCTCAACTGCATATGTCGTGTCGAAAAAAGAAGATAATGAATGCAGTGGCACTGCTCGTCGCACGCCACAACATACTCACAGATTCATTCACTTCGCAACAGTTCACATGCATTTGGAATAAGTTAAGCCAGACATCGCGCACGTGATGCCAGAAGTCCAAAAGCCTCCGGAGATGAAGATCAGCGCTGCCTCGCTTCGTGGCTCCAGGCACTCGGCACGAGATCGAGAGGCCGGCTTCAAGTGGTCTGGCAGCCAAGCCGCGCGGCGTCGAGAGTAGTGATCACAGATGGAAGAAGAGCTGCAAATGGAGATTCGTAGGCAAAAGACAGGCGGTACGTAGACGCCTGTCCCAAGTCCCACTCCAAGCCGGTGGACGTTCGGAGCCGGAGGCGAGTCGAGAGGGGGATTGAACGCGTCAACCATCCCAAGTCCGACGCAGAGGAACCGCTGCAAGTCCGACACAGAGGAACCGCTGCGGGAGGGAGGCATACTTGCTTTTCGTTGTTCTTTCTTTAGGCACTGCTGTAGTAGAGCAATGCAAACAGATTGAAGGAACCGAAGGGTCGCGTGATGATTGGTAGGACTTCGAATGCAACCGTCACTTGGGCAGGGCATGCTTCTCCTCCACGTCGATGGGATCGTTGTTCACCTCGTGCTGCAGCGATGTTCCCACAACATTCCAGTGGACCTGCAGGAACGAAACGATTTCCAGCGCCGCCCACCGTCCAATGTAAACACATGACAGCAGAGGTACGCAGGCCAGGCAGTCCCATGGCCCATGGCGAGGGAGGTGGCGAGAACAAAACGTTTCTTTGCGACCACCTATCAACCAATGTGCCAACTTCCTCCTCCACATCACCAACACGCTCGATTAACCAGGACGGCTTGGACGGCGTCGTGGCAGGGGGCGATCAGCCGATTAATCGAAATTGAGGCAGCGCAAGGCCGGCGTAAGCGCTGCAGCAGCAGTGCAACGACTCCGCTGCTCATTGGCCGAGCGAGCGCATCTCCTGGCTAATTAAACTCTCAGCCTCCAAGCACCAAGTTTCACAATCCTCGAGAGCAGGAACCCCTGGATCTCGTCGCTCACTTCTCGGCTGGCTGGCTTGCATACTCCTGTGCCTGAGACTATTGCTGGTTGCCGGCCCTTCTTTTCCTCCTTCACCACCACCTCCACCACCACCACCACCACAACCCACCACACATATTCACCGCAGTCGGTCATTCAATCGCGCGCGTCGCCAGCGCTGCACACCCACGCTCGCTTCACCTACGCTTTCGGGACATCCCTAGCAACGACAATAATCAAACGCCGTCAAAACAATAGCAATCCGCGCAGTGAACACGAGACCGAGATTTCCCCACTTCGATTCGAAGAGACTTGCCAGGAACCTCGACAGGTCGTCAAGCATCCACAACAAGAAAACAATAGACGTCAAGATGAAATACTCCCTTACCGCAGCAGCGCTGTTCGCAGCCTCCGTCTCCGCAGACCTCTGTACGTACGGCAGCACCGACGACGGTGGCAACTATTACTGCAAGCAGGTCAACGCCATCACGTACCAGGGTGTTGGGGGCTCCGGATCCTACAACAAGATTACGGCCATGGAAGAGAGTGCGGGATGCTCGAGCACTCCGTACAGCTACAGCGGAACCCTTGCTCCTTTCGACGAGGAAGTCTCCATGCACTTCCGGGGACCGATCAAGCTGAAGCAATTCGCCTTCTACGCGCCAGCGAACGGCACCGCGACGAGCTACAAGGAGAAGCGTGAGGAGAAGCGCGAGATTGAGCGTCGCATGAGTGCGCACGCAAGGCGCCATGCCCACGCTCACGCACATGCGCACAAGAACCAGGAACGTGCGGTCGGTGATACCGTCTACGCGACCGTCGATGGTGTGCTTGAGAGCTGGATTAACGAGTACTCTGGCCAGACGCCAGCGACCTCGTCATCGTCTTCGTCCGCTGCGGCTGCAGCTACGCCTGCCAGCTACAACACCGGAGGATCCGGATCTTCATCTTCCAGCTCCGCAGCGGCAGCTTCTTCCTCTTCATCGTCGTCTTCGTCATCGTCTTCATCATCGTCTTCATCATCCTCCTCGTCGGACGGCGCCAGCGGTGGTGAGGGCTGGACTCGTCAAGCTTACTACGATTCCGAATCGCAGACCGCCGAAGGCCTCGTCTTCCTGAACCACATGGGTGGCTCTGGATCCGGAACTTTCGACTACACCTTTGGCAACTCCCTGTCCTACTCCAGCGCCGACGGAACAGCTGGCGCGTCCTCTCCTCAGACCCTGGAGGATTGCCAGCTTGGTTCCTCCGAGGAAGTCATCATCATGTCCGACCAGAAGTGCTCTGGTGACTCTTGCGGCTTCTACCGTGACGGTACCGTCGCCCACCACGGCTTCGACGGCCCAAGCAAGGCTTTCTTCTTTGAGTTCGAGATGCCAACCACCGGCGAGACCGCTGCCAGCGAGTACACGCCCGTCGACATGCCGGCCATTTGGATGCTCAACGCCCAGATTCCCCGTACTCTGCAGTACGGTCAGGACGACTGCTCCTGCTGGAAGACTGGCTGCGGTGAGTTCGACATCTTCGAGGTCCTCGCTGCAGGTGACAAGCGCGCCAAGTCGACCATCCACAGCAACAACGCTGGTGGTGACTCGGACTACTTTCCCCGGCCAGAAAGCGGCACCATCAAGCTGGCCACTCTGCTGTACGAGGACAACTTCCACATCAAGATCATTGACGACAGCACCGACTTCGGCTCAACGATGGGCTCGACCTTCATCACCGAGATCTGCGAGGATACCCTCATCAACAGCTTGGAGAACCTCGTTTCGCTCATGACCCTCAGCGGCTCGAGCGGCTAGGCGGACTTCCGCACTCCCTTGCCAGCACGTAGGGATTTTAGCAGCAGCGGAGTTGTTGGAGTTGGTCGAGAGACAATGCGCGGCCACGGTCGTGCCAGCGCAAAGTTCTTTTACTCAGATTTTGATGTTGCATTTTGGTTGGCGCTCTCTTGCACTCTCCTGCGTTGGGAGGAGGTCTGTCACCTCTTCGCTTGGCTCTCTCCTTGGAGACGAGGAAGGATGCAATCGTTGTTTCCGTGTCTGTACATAGCGCGAGCCGCGCTCGGGGATCATTGGTTGCGAGTGTATTTGCCTACGATGTCAGTATACAGGCGAGCTCGGCCAATCCGGGTGCGTGATGAGTACACAGAACAGTTAGCCAGGCGTACAGCATACGGTTATCGTTCATGATCGATCGCTCCCTTTCATTTGTGTCTGACGGTGATTTGTTGATATATACCTTTCCGAGCCATCAGCGTGAGGCCCAGATCACCATGTTAGATGGAAACCGCAGTGGTGTTCTGATCGTGACATGTGGTAGGAGGAGACGTGGTTGACGCCTGTCATCCGGCACGGCCGTGGTGGTGTGAGCGTTGGAAGCGGGAAGCGGAGAAAGATCCTCGGCATCGAGGCAACCCGAAAACATCATCACACACGCACGCTACAGTACCTTCTCCCGCCTGGTACCACCTCTCCAAGAATTAACAGACACTCTCTTTCCGAGACATTCGAGCCGTCTCGGCCGACGCGACAGTATATTGAGTATTGCGCCGGGACCCACCGCTTCGAGCGATGCTTTGAATAATACGCCGCCGAGGAACGCCGACGGGCTGCGACACAGCATAGAAATCACCGAGCGCGCATATCTGCGACGGACGACATATAGGATAGCGGTAGAGGACTATGTCCGGCTCGCCGCCGAAACCGTGGGAGAGAGCAGGTGCCGGCGGCTCTTCTGGTATGCCACTCACCACACCACAATACCGGTCATGACTGACAAACAATGTAGCTGCCGTGCCTTCGACAGCAACAACCACCGCCACCGCGGCGACGCCGACCTCAGCTGCGCCCGCACTACCTGCCCGATCAGATGCCCTGAACGCCGTTGCGACACGGACAGCCTCAAATTACTCCACGCCTCTCAACCGGCCTTCTCCATACTCTTCGCCATACGGCTACGGCGGGATGTCTTCCTACAGCTCGCCCTATAATCGTTTCGGCGGCGGTATGTACGGAGGAGGCATGTACGGCGGCATGGGTGGTTATGGAGGCATGGGAGGCATGGGAGGTATGGGCGGCATGGGAGGCATGTACGGCGGTGGCATGTATGGACCGCAAGGACCCGGACAGGAGCAGAGTCTTACGCAAACATACCAGAACAGCACACAAGCGACGTTTCAGATGATTGAGAGCATTGTGGGAGCTTTCGGTGGGTTTGCGCAGATGCTGGAGAGCACATACATGGCCACACACTCAAGCTTCTTCGCTATGGTTAGTGTCGCCGAGCAGTTTGGAACTCTGAAGCAGACGCTGGGGAGCGTATTGGGGATCTTCACAATTATGAGATGGATACGCGCGGCCATTGCGAAATTGACAGGCAGACCTCCACCTGCATCTTCGAAGGAGCTGACGCCTGCCAACTTTGCGGCTTTTAGCGGGAACACAATCGGACCAGATGGACAACCTCAGCCCAAGCCAAGCAGGAAACCATTTATCTTCTTCGTCGTTGCGGTGTTTGGGCTGCCTTGGCTGATGGGCAAACTCATCCGTTCATTGGCAGCATCTCAAGAGCAAGATCAGCAGCGGCAACTTACCAATTCACCCTTCGGCGCGGTCGGCGAACAACAGCCCCTAGATCCAAGCAAACTGGACTTCTGCCGTGTCTTGTATGACTACACCCCACAAGCCCAACCAGGGCAAGCTTTCCAAGAAGGCATCGATCTTGCTGTAAAGAAGGGAGACCTCGTCGCTGTGCTTTCCAAAACAGACCCGAATGGTCAATTATCCGAATGGTGGCGGTGCCGTGCACGAGATGGCGGTGTTGGATACCTCCCTTCCCCATACCTCGAGACGATTCAAAGGCGGCCACAACAAGGACAGATCACAGCTGCGAAGAGCGCACCTGGCAGCGAAACCAACTCTCGCGTCAACACCATGACCGCAAGCTCTGCTGGTAGTAGAGCCAATTCGATGAAAATCACGGATCGAGAAAAGGAAGAAATCAAGAAGCAGACTCCGGGAGTAAAAGAGGCGCCGCCTTTGGTTAAGACCAAGCAGGGTGAGGCACCGATTGAGAGTTTCCAGCGGGCGGCTTTCAACTCGTAGATGGGGGAGATTTCATGCGCTGTAACGATTCTCATTCGCATTATTAATGTACATTTGTATTTCGGATGTCATTGTTCTTACAGGATGGATGGCTTTGTGAAGCGTGTGCATGGCATTTGGAGGAGTTTGCGAATGATGGATATGGGTCTAAATCTTCGAACCATGAGCGATGATATCAGAGGTGAAGAAAGGCGGAAAGGGTGGATATCTTCTGAATGAATGGGAAAAGCAGATCTTCATGTCATTCCAATCATATCTCGCTGTGTGAGTGAGTCGTTTTCTGTCTTTCCCACCAAAAGTCGCATCCGCTCTTCGCACTTTTCATCCTTCAAACCGCAGCCACTACCTCCATCCCTCCGTGTCCGATGCCCATCCACGGCTTCTCGTTCTCGTGTCGCTTGGAAAGGACTTCCGAGCAAGTGTGTCCCGGGAACAGAGAACCGCAAATGCAGACCCACGAGGGCAGGGATACGCTCCTGGTTTGAGAGAAAGAAAAAAAGTGTAAGCTAGTGTTACGGCAAGAGCGGAAACCGCAATACTGAGAAGGTGTGTGTTTGGGCTTCATCCGTCGGCAAAGTGCCTGAAAGTAGCGTCATGGATCGAATGAAGAAGCATGGTCGCGTAGCCCCTTCTGTTGGTGGATGTGAGGAGTGGGGAAGTAGGTGGTGTCGGCGTGATTCCTTCCCTATGATGCCCTTGTATCTCAGCATCAGCATGAGAAAAGCAAACAGATGGGAAGTGTTGTACAGTGCAGTGCAGTGCGGTGGAGAAAGGGGGCAGGTTTACTTGACCTTGCTCTTCAGAGCCTCCTTGAACTCCTCGACCATCTCTTCGGTCCAGGTGTTCTTTCCCTCTTTTGGCGCGAAGGCGCTCTTGGTGAAATTCAGAATCTCGACGACGGCGGTCGGACCCCCCTCCTTGGAAGCGCCGAGGACTTTGAAGAATTTGTAGGTCTCGGCGTGGAAGGCCTTGGCTGCCTTGCCCGGGTCCGTCTCGGTGCTGACGCCGAAGTCGAAGTGCACGCGCTTGAGGTTGGTCGCTTCCGCGAGCAGGTTGAGCGTGTTGCGCGCCGTGGCTCTGTTGAAGTTCCGGATCTCGATGTCCTGGAGGCGAGCGCGCTGCTCGGTCTCGAGGGAGGAGAGGAAGTCCATGAGCGTGGCGGTGGAGTCGAACTTCAGGGTCTGGGTGTAGAGGATCTCCGTGGCCTCAGACTTGATCTGCGAGTTTGTGTCAGTCATGCCATAGGTATGCGAGTATTGTTGCTTTGCGGGACAGGCGCACCTCTTTGCAAACGGCCAGAAGAGCGACGCGGTTCTTGTTGCCGTCGGCGTAGGACTTGGCGTATGCCTCCTTGTTCGTGCTGCGCTTGCCATCGAGGACGATGGGCTCGTTGATGATGCCCTTGCAGGCGAAGTACTCTTTGTACACGCGAGCACGGATCTCCTTGTCAAGCTCAAGGAAGCGGAAGGGCTGAGCCGGCTTGATGATGATGGCTTGGTAGCCCTGATATGGACCGTCGTCGAGAAGAACCTACTGCACATGTCAGGAATCTTTGGTTTGCAAACAGAGAGAGGTGACGACGAACCGTCTTGACGACGTTGAATTTGTCCGGCGCTTGGAGGTTGACTAGCTGGCCGAAAGTGCCGAATTTGTTCTGAATGGCTTGGCCGCTTACGCCCTCGATGCCAACATCGACCGGAATCGTCCCGCCTTGATCAGTCGCAAGAGACTTGAACTCGACAGACCGAGGTTGCGACTTGCGTGGGGTGGCCTTTGGGGTCGCCTTCTTTGCAGGCGACTGCTCAGCCTTCACTTTGCCCTTCGGCTTCTCGGGAGTGACGGGCGGCTTCTTCTCCGTCTTCTCAACCTTGCCGTTGGGCTTGGCCTTGCGAGGAAAGTCAGTGGTTTTTTTTTGAAGCTACAGCTTGAAGCTGACGTACCTTGCTGTCCTTTGGTGGCATCTTGAGTCACACCGTGCACGTGATGATATGGTGGAAGTTGGGTGCTTGTGACGGCGATCCTGACTTTGTAGCAGGCCCGTGATGCGTGGCTAAGTGGCCTGTAGCCTGTGTTGCAAAAGCTTTAGCAGGTTGTGGTCGTTGTTCAAGTGAGTTGCAGAAGTTGAAGAGAAGGGTTGAGGTTGATGAAGAAGAAGGTAAGAAGGAAAGACGGAAAGAAGTAGACAAAACTGAAAAAAATTTAAACCCTCACCTCGCCAGCGGCAACTTGGAACGCTTGCGCCGTTTGTCTCGTGCTCGTGAGCGCTGCAGCCTAAGTGAGGATCAGAGCTGGCGCTCGTTGTAGCAAGTGAGGCTTTCAAACGGCACCAAGCCGTCGACTGTGATGCAAAAAGCAGCAATAATAAAGCGCAGTAAACCGACTCCGTCTGGCAATCAGGTTCTTAGAATTCTTGTCTTCAGAGGAGCACAACTGGTGTGTGGAGGTGCCTTCTGCTGAGGAGCTCACCTCAGCTCTCGACAAGTTCCTCGCATCTTGCATGTGAAAACTCAGGAGAGGTTCATGTCTGCCTGGAGCTCAGCCGAACGCGGAGCTCGGTGACTAGAACCGGATCAAGAATGCCATCGGATGCCAACCGCTCGCGGAGCTTGAGTGTTCAATGCGGACCCCTTCAATGGACATGGCTTGACCGACTTTACTGCATGGCGGCCGAACTTTCATTGGGACATTTCCGAATTCCACAGCAGTCGCATCGCTTCTCAAGACTCGGTCAGGCTCCGTCAGACTTATCAGTACGGACTATTCCTCGCTTGAAAGTTTCATCAATATGTAGCATCCGGCGCGGACCTGATGACCATGTTGAAGGACCTCACTTGCACTGTCTTGTGAGGCAGACAGGAAATAGTGCGTCTTCGATTGAACTCGTCGTCTCACAGATATAGAAGCCGCACAAACTCTGTTGCGTACGTATAACAAGTCGACGCTCTCCATGCTTGGTCAGACAGATTGTACATGCAGCTATTTTTAAAGGATTGGCATGTGAAGATCGAGTGATGTCGTGCTTGGTCTGCCAAGCCATTAGCGTGCCAGGGCACGGCGGTGGCCTGAGCTTACAAATCCGCAAAATGGTTTTGCCGGTTTTGCTACCGCACCACCACACTCTCACACACCGTAATCGCAGTAGTTACGGGGCCGACATGGTTGCTGCTGGGGCGCTCTCGGGCGCAGACTAAGGCGGAGGCGAAGGAGTAGGTTAATAATCAGGCCAGTATCGGTCGTGGAGTCGTCTATAGATGAATGTAAGAGTCTCCTAGTCGATTAATGCTATAAATTGTCGATTTGCGAGTCTGCGAGTGCGATCTAGGTAGGAAAAGAGGTCTAGGTTCGCTAGATAAGAATGCCTTCTTATAAAATAGCCTGCTTATTGTTAGTAGCTGCCTTATTATTCGATATTATAGACTCGTACTTATAATAGTATAAGCGCGATAATAGCTTTTAATCAATATAAAGCCGCGTACCGCTATTAACGGGTTCAATATGAAGCCAAAAGCTGCGCCTGACTTTATATTGACCGTTCACGTCGACAATAGCGGTGCGCGACACTCGTGGAGCCTCATTGTCGCTGTCGTAAGTTGTTATTGTGGTAGTAGAGTGAGTCGCGACTCACAGCGAGTGCCGCTTCGGCAGTCGGCAAAACCATTTTGCGGATTTGTAAGCTCAGGCCACCGCCGCACGCGCCTCGACGCGGTCACGACTCTTGTCCGGGGTAGGGCTCCATTGAGGTCAAACATTCTCTTCCATGCTGAGACGGAAAGTTCAACATTGAACAGCCACAAAGACAACAATGGTACCAAATGGTACACCTGCGGCAAACGCAGACGACGAGATGAAGGAAGAAGAGGTGCCACGCGAGGTACCATCCGCCTACGCCAAGCGACTTCAGGCCATGCTCATGGATTTCCAGGCATCACTCAGCAACATCCAGCAGGCGCCGGCGAGTTCTACGGATCCTACCGATCCTAACCCGGCGCCGCAGACCGATGAAATGCTTATCGAACCGACGATCGCAGCAGAGAAGCAGCAAGAAGCAGTTGCCGCCGTAGCGCCAGCCCCGTCAATCGCGACACCGCCGGCTGCATCCACTGCGACAGCAAGACCCGGCTCCATGCCACCACAGCCGGCTGCGCGACCTGAGAAGCCGGTGGCGCACGGTGGACCCACGAGACAATTCCTCAACTCGCACATCACGCCGCATTTGCTCGAGGGCATGAAGTACCTTGCCGTCTACGAGCCGGAGAAGCCGCTCCTGTGGCTTTCGGAATTTCTCCGCGACAGGAGCAAGGAAATTGAAGGGTCGTAAAGGGTACAAGAGGAGGAAAACAGGAAGAAAGAAGGCTGCGTAATTCTGCATACCGAAGGCGTTGAGAGCGAGCACAGGACCACAGGACAACACTCACGCGGACAACAGGGCGGCATACTGCGATTGGGAAGAGAAGATACCCATTTGTTGATTCGTGTGTGAACGGCGATTCAAAAGAAGAACAGCACAAAATCGATACGGAGATCAGTGAGCGAACACAACTTATCATGAGAATGGGAGGTCTACTGTCTCTATCGCCTCTTTCTGTGCCGTACAGGTCTCCTACGAGCCTGCGTCAGCGCTCACTTCAAAAGTCAGCGGCGTCCACGAGCTGCACCCGCGAGAAGATCAGCGCTTCGTTGAAACAGCCGAGCGCAAACACTGCTTGAACAATGCCAGAAGTCTCAAGCTTCCATTTCTTGCAGGCAACTCGCTATCATAACAAACTGACCAAGCTGGAGGAGAAGGCGTGCGAGACTTGCGCCTCATCGCACAATAGTGTTCAGTTCGAAAAGAGGATCGATCTCTTATACCAACATAGAACAACGTTGAATACTTTGAAATCCTGCATCCTGCAGGACTCAGTCAGTTAAGCTTGCTCTGCCGTTATTATTTGAGCCTGCATCTTGACGTATAAGCGTCCTTTTCTCGGAACCCTCGGATCGGAGCTGCTGACAACCAGAATTGAACCACAACGAATGGAAGATTGAGCTTGGAGCTGGGGTTCTGCTGACGAAAAGCGCACAGCCTTCATCAGGCTAGGATGACCATACTGTTGATCCTTCCCTACCAAAATACCTTAAGATACCAGTGGCTTTTTCTGAGACCAATTTCTATTCGCTGACACCATCATAGGAGCACGAACATCTTGTTGGTATGCCACTTGTGCTACTCAGGCACTGGTTGTTCAACGGTCAGAGTACTCAGCTGATCTGCAGAGAGTTGGTGGAATGGGCCGGGTAAAGCATAATGGCACTGGCTGTTGAGTTTGCCCAAGCCAGTCTAGGTTGGTGGTACGAGGGGACAGCTCATAAGCAGCGAAAGCAGAAATATCATTTGCCGCGCTGCCTCCTATTGCAAGACCCTGGTGTCTTGAAAGCCGTCGTCCTCCGTCAACTATAATACCATCTCCTCTCGGTCGCCGTTCTTCTTTGTCCTTCTTATCATCAACCGACCATCAGCTCTTTGAACCCGTCGATGCTTGATCCTGGATAGGGGACATACAAGATGAACTACTATCCTCTTCCAGGTTCATACGATCAGGTCTGCTTGTCTCGGTCGCGACAATCATCCTCCAGTATGGACAAGAAATCAACCTCATCAAAGCGTCGCTCCTCGAGGAAATCCTCATCGAAGAAATACGATCTGCCAACCGACACACTACCTCAAGCATCGTCGAGGAGCAGTCTCTGGAGACGAGCGGAGTCTGCCTTCTCTATACCCTCAATCAAAACAACAACCACAAACTCATCAAACAAATGTTCATCGTCTCGGAAAGCAAGCGATGATTCGTCCAAGTCCACAAAGTCCAGCAAAAGCTGGCTCAAACGCATCCTGACGGGATCTGACGACAACGAAGAAGACGATGACCCCGAGGCGAAAGTCAGAGAGCGATATGCCATGTGGAGAAACATGACCATGGGCTACGAGGTAAGCATTACAAATTTCCTTTCATGCATATGACGGAGGCGGAATAAACGATAGTGTCTCTTCTAGGTCCCTCAGCCCGGACAAGTCTATCTCCCGATTTTTATCTAGAACGCTAAGGGTGGGTTTGCAGTGATACATTGTGAATGCACGACATTTACTTACGCGTAGCTTTCAGTGTGTGCATCTATATTCCGCCGCGGGGAAATTTGTTGGAAGATATGCCAGCCCGATTGGTGTGATCTAAATGCTTCGGTAGACTGAAATCTTTGGGATAGCGCGTTCTAAGGCTCTTCGATGACTTCAACTGGGAGCATTCCTGGGTCGATATCGATTGACAAGGTCGTTACAAAGATGCGTCTCTCTTTCTGTACTTAATTCTTCTTCTGAACGAATGAAAGACTTCAGTCCATCCATTCCGTCGTGCTGTTAATGTCTTAGTGGTAGGCTCTGGCCGTATGTTTTGGAAATAAGCAGACACTGGTGACAAAACGGTAATATCACACGCACCTTCGACAAGAAACCCAGCCAAGATGCACTTCCTGTTGATGTGTGCAACTACAGTCGCTCCATCAATTTGCCATATGCGATGATAATTTTCTCTTCAAGGCCAGACACATTGCTCGAATTCACACACCGATTCTTGTCTTGCTATGACCAGAAGGATCTCACGAGAAGAGTGATGAATCGAAGCCCCGGAAGAGCTGAAAATTTCCAGCTTCGCCCAAAAATTTAATATCCACGGTCCCAACACAACACCTGCATTATCACATGAAGCGCAAAAAGAACATTCAACAAAAAAACGAGCCAGTATTCTGCCTTTGAATATAGGAAGAGCCGAAGGCGGGGCTCGAACCCGCGACCTTGAGGTATTCTTTACTCTTGCTGTAAGAGCCACACGCTCTACCGATTGAGCTACCCCGGCACGAAGGCAAATCATGAAAGCCCTGGAAGTCAAAAATATATGTACCTCAAATTTACCGTGCGTCATAATCTGCTGCAGCGATGCCGGAGCTTGCGGCCGAGCTTTGGAATTTCAACTTTGAGCTGTGGTTACCGTTCGCAATAATCCACAATCCATTCTATATATCTAGGCCATAGAGTGAGCACGCTGCCTATCATACATCAAAACACGACACTCCGTCTCAGAGCCTCCACAGCAACAGGAATTTGAAGGCATAAAGAAAGGAAATGGCCGCGTTGGCTGCGGGAACAGATTTCTCATATGTGAGAGCGAGGGATATTTGTATCGCCACTGCTGGCCTATGTGAATTTTGTTAGGTCATGCAGAAGTTAAGGCCAAGGGTTGCATCAGACAATGTTCTTCTCGAACCACTGCTCCCAGTCGCTCTTGCTGAAGCTGCTTGAGATACCGTTCTCAACAAGACCCTTGAGGAAAAGTCAGTACCGAACTGAGTTAATATGCAAAGCAGCGGAGCGTTTGCGTACATTGAAAAGAACAGTTGGCGTGACGTGAACACCTTGGAGACGTTGATGCTGTCGATTGATTAGCCACAAACCCCAGCACAGGACGAATCGACCCTACCTTGACCAACGGCTTGAGATCGTTGGTGACAGCATTGCCAGAGTTCTTGCTGCCATCTGGGCCTGGCTTGTCTGAGATTTCAAGCTTAGAATATATAGTCTTCTCGTCCAGACCAACACTACCAGCCAGCTTGGCCAATCGCTTGTAGGTGTTGTTACGGGTTTCGTTCACAACCTCAGTATCGAAGTATTCTGTCTGCTTGTCGAACAACGCCTTGCTGAACTCCCAGAATTTGTCCGGCTGAGTCTGCAATACAGCTACTCCAGCCTCATGGACAAGAGTCGAAGATGGATGCCATGGTTGAATTGTTTGGCGGAAAATGAACTGGACCTTGTCGGCGTACTTCTGTCTCACCAATGGGAAGACTTGATCGTAGACGGTGTCAAATTGCTTCTTTGAGAACTGGAGGACAACACGAGTCAACGAAAATTTCGCTCTCAAATGCGCTGAGATGCTTTACCGGGCAGACATAATCAAGGTCTGTCCACACTCAGGTCAGAACCCATCTACTTTCGTATCTCCATTCTTTACTCACAGAGTTCCAGTGTATGCAAGGTCGTTGGCTTGGCATTCGCCACGAACTTCTGTCCTGCGTATTTCGGTGCAAGAGCCATGTCGTATTTCTTCTGGAACTTATGTTCGTCGATTGGGTCGGTGAGAGGATGTCATTCTTATATGGCTTGTTAGTTGCAATGGTGATAAGTGATGGCGACATTGAAGCACCGGCACTACTCGGGTATACCTTATAGTTCCGTCCGACCAACGTCATGGGCACGGACGAGAAACGCGTTCTCCCGACGCGTCTTTCGACCTCACCCCATTCAACTTCACCATCGATGTCGTCTTCACCATATCATCTCCGTCATTTTCATCATTGATCCCGCGATGACAACGACCCCATCATGGGGATTCAAGCGCTTCCGGATACCACGATCCGGACGCTTGGCGCCACGCAAGCCCTGACTGACGCGAGCACACTGATCAAGGAACTAATCGACAACTCTCTGGATGCAAATGCCACTTCAATCTCCGTCGAAGTCCATAGCAACACGCTCGACTTGATCCAGGTCCGAGATAATGGCCACGGTATCGTTCCCGAGGATCGGCCACTCGTGGCACGCCGATACTGTACCAGCAAGCTCACTCACGATGACGAACTGGAAAACATTGGTGGTACTTCTCTTGGCTTTCGAGGAGAAGCACTCGCAAGCGCCGCTGAGCTGAGCGGCTCACTGACGATCAGCACGCGTGTTGAAGGAGAGATGATAGCGGCTGCACTCAAAATCGACCGGAAAGGCGAAGTGATCAGTCAGGACAGGGCATCATTGCCAATTGGGACTACTGTGAGAGTCACCGACTTCATCAAAGCCAACCCTGTGCGGCGCCAAAATGCTCTCAAGAACACGGACAAGTGCATCAAGACTATCAAGCGTGTGTTGCAGGCTTATGCATTTGCCCGACCTCACGTACGCCTTTCCTTGAGGATTGCCAAAGCCAAAAAGCCCATCAACGACTGGGTCTACGCACCTAAGCCTGGTGGAAACGCAGAGGAAGCCGCCTTCAAGATCGTGGGTGCGGCTTGTGCATCCCAATGCGTCTGGTCTCTCATCGAAGAGCACGGCTTCACCCTGCAAGCCTTCCTGCCTCGACCAGAAGCTGATGTGAGCAAGATAAGTAACACCGGGTACTTCATATCTGTTGACGCTCGTCCGGTCTCTGCTACTGCCAGCTCTTTCAAGCAGATGATCAAGATATTCCGCGAAGCAATGAAAGACACGAACGCTAAATTCGAGGGCATTAGAGATCCGTTCCTGTACCTGGAAATCGATTGTCCCGTGGGTAGCTACGATGTCAATCTCGAGCCTTCAAAGAACGACGTTCTATTCGAGGACAACGCACTAGTTATCGGAGCAGTTCGAAAGCTGTTTGACGCTGTCTATGCCAAGCCCGTAGTTGCTGCCCATAAGCCACCGGACGTGGAGGAGTCTAACTGTAACGATGACAATGTCGAGGCAGATGGTAATCCTAAGATCCCTGAACCGCAGATTGCAATGCCTGTGCAGCTTGAAGAACACGGAGATGGTCGCGTGAACGAAGCCGCCTCTCAAATGCCAGGAGAGCGCATAGCTGAAGAGGAGGCCGCTGAGTCTGGCCGCGACGCTGCCACTGTCCGCAACTTCAGATCGAACATGTACGGCTGCGATGAGGAAGACTTGGAACTTTTGGACGACGCCCTTCCCATCGATCGCACGGAGGCTGATATTGAAGAGCTTCGGCAAGCACGACATGACGTTGGTGTCTCAAATCCTTGGATTCTCGCGAAGCTCAATAGCTCAGTCCGGCGCACTGTGCAAGCAGAGTCGCTTGCCGATGACCCTCCAGTCTCTCTCCCAGTGGAACTGTTGAGCTCACCAACGAAGCGTACTCAGCGACCGCAGCGGATGGAAACCGCATTCCTGCCTACGCCGAGGCCGTCCTCTCCATCTCCACCTGCGGACGATTCTCTCCCACCAGACCATGTTGTCAGCATTCGCTCTGACAGAAATGGTCGACTGCGAGGGCCTCCAGCCCTGCCTCTGCTACAGCCACACACGCCTGTGCCATCAAGTGACGCACCCATGGCTGAGCATGACGTGACTGATCTCCCAGGACGCCGTACGCAGCCCATGTACAATTATCGCCTTACACCAGACGCAACAGCCGGGTCTTCGGCGATGCCACCTCGTGCCATGATTGGCAAGTCTGGACTTCCTTGCGCGGACACAAGACCGAAGCCTCGAGGCCGAGTCAATAAGCCTTTCAAACCCCCAATCAAGGATCAGCCTGACAAAGAGAAGGTGTGGTTTGATCACCTGGAGCAAGTCGACAAGCCTCGTGGCGCGCCGAAGAAGCAATACAATCAGTCCAGCGACGGTCTCGTGTCGCAAGGAGACGTAGACGCCGCGCGCTCCTTGTCGCCTCCCCAACGAAACAGAGACATCCGAGAGTTCGTTGGATCCAATGATCACAACTGTACTTCCGCCATGATTGAGAGCCGTAACCATGACAATCGATCATCTCGCAACCAGGTCGCTGAGCAGGAGAATAACTTGGAAGATATGGATGAGCGGAAACTCAGACCAAGGCGTGTGCTAGGCGGACGGGACTTCATTCCGGCTAGTGATCTGGCCGTTTTGGAGGAATACGGAAGATCCCCGGAGAAGCAGAGAACACGTGCACCGAAACGACGTAAGACAAGTGAAAGACGGCCTCTTAGTGACATGAATGCCAACACGCCATTGGCACAGCAAGACAACCCGGTCTCGATTGATGAGCCTGGGGCCAGTGATCCAGGCAACAGAAAGCGGGGAATCTCCCGACGCCAGAGCTCGCATAAGACCGGCCGTACAAAGTCCTCTAGACTCCCTCTGGAACGAGTACCTGCTGGTCAAGGCATGCATAATGTCGTCTACAGCATGCCAATCTCCCCCAGAGATGTCTCTAAGCTTGCCGGTAAAATCGACGAGGAGGCCTCGCTCTTCAGCTACAACCAGCCGAGCGTCAATATTCAACCAGCGTTTGACTCGGACCAGCTCGACTTGCAAGACCTCACTAACAACCTTTACAAGCTTCTCCTCAAAGCCAGTCCAGGTTCAGATACAGAAGATGACCCTGAACTGCCGGACAGACTGTTCACCCAACTACGCGCCGCATTGGCGCTGCGCCGAAATGCGCCAGAAGAGGATATCGACAGAGCTGATGAGATCATGTCCTAGGGTTGATTTTTCGAGACGAGATGGCGTTTTTTTGCTGAGATTACGATTTTGCTTGGGATTTCGCGATGGCGCTGACGGATGATACCCCATGGACGACTCGCGTTCTCCTTTCGTGGATGTTTTGAAGAACGAATTGCATCGATATGCCACCGGCTCTCACAGCACAGCACAGCTCAGCTCAGCTCTATATTTGCTACACGTAGCTTTCTCTATCGGACATATTTCGTTCGCGTTTCAAGCGCTCGAGTTCTCGGTTTCGTGACATCTTCCCAGTCCCAGCAAATCGTCACATTGGGCATTCGCATCCAAGAACGCCGAAGCAATCATACAGTAAACCCAAACCCAGCCCGATGCTATGCAACCCAGTGCACAGGGTCTATCTTTATCCAAGAAGACATCAGCCTTTCTTTCCTCTCTGAGGTAGCCCTTCCTCATCCGTCTCGCCATCCCCCACATCAAAAACATCCCGTTCCGCCGCATCCTCGTCGTCCGTAAATTCATCGGTATAAATCCCTCTTTCCAAATCCGCGCCCAAGTCCTCCTCATCGTCATCATCGACATAATCTCTTCTTGTAGAACGTAAGGAAATATCACTCGCTCTACTCCGCAAAGCTTCCCGCGCAAGTCTCCCGTCTTCGTCTTCATCCACGTAATCTGGTCCCGATTGATCGCTCGTTCTCCGTGAACCACCAGCGGCCGCTGCGGCCGCTTCTTCCGCTTCGAGAACTTTTGCTCGGGCTTTTGTTCGGGCGTAGATGATGTAGCCTGTAGCTCCCCCGAGACCCATGCCGATTGCGATGGAGATGTAGCTTACGATTTTGGTCTTGGTATCCATTTCGTCGCCTCTTTCCGCTATATCTCCCAATCTTGCGCCGACGAAGATGTGTAATAAGAGCTTCGGGGAAGCAATCGCTGTCGCGAGCATGAAGTTCTGCCAAGTGACAGTTGGGATCGTCGAAATGGCGCCGTTGGCGAAGGAGTAGGGTAGAGGACAGAGACGGATCATGCAGAGAAGTTTGAGGCCGTCATGTTTGAGGACGAGGGATAGAGCGGCGAATTGTTTGTTCTTTTCCGCCATGTTGCTGACGAAGCCCTTGAGGACGGTGCGGGAGACGATGAAGGAGAGGGTGCTGCCTAGGACTGTGGCTGTGGCCACGATGAACCATCCTTTCATTCCGAAGACGAAGCCGGCTATTGTGACGCAGGTGGAATACCCGATCAAAGGCGGGAAGCCGACGAAGAAGGTCATGAGCCAGAGGATCAGCCAGCCGGCGGGCATTTCTCTCCATCTCTTTGCGGAGGGCGCCAGGTAGGCGAAGATCTTTCCGCTATAAATCAGCGCAAGGAGCGTGAGGACGAAGGCGATTAGGCCGGCGAGTATGAGGGCTGATTTCTGGAGTAAGGTGAGGCGATTCCATGTTTGGAGGGCCTTGCGGTTTAGTTTTGCGGCGGATTGGACCCATTTGTCGCGCACTGTTCGAGGACGCGGGACGTGGGTGGATGTATTGGGCGATTCGAGAGATCGTCTGCTCCAGATGGGCGAGCTGGTTCGGCGGGGGTTTTGGTGGAAGGGGAGATGGTGGTTGTCTCTGTCTTCGAACTGATCGGCTAAGGCTCGGGCGGTCGAGGACCAGTCGGTAGGAGGCATTCTCTTGTAGGCAGACAGCTGATAAGGTATATACGCGCTACGGCGCCGGCGCTGAGGGTGGTGGTACGGCGGGGGAAGGTGATGGGGTGGTGGGCGATGTTTGGGCGAACTTGTCGGCTGTCATACGGAAGAAATAGCGGAATACATTGGGAAGGGGTGATGGACGATGATGTAAGGTAGGATTGAGTAGGTATGATAGTTATGAATGTTTAAGGTAATGTATGCGCCTTGCGCCAGCACAGGCCGGATGAGCGATGCCAGGCACAGCCCGAGTTCGTGTGTAAGAGTAAGAGCAGGTGCGGGTGCCCACCAAAGAAGTCGCCGACGCTTGTGGATGCCGAATCCGAAACCTTGTCTTGCTCTCCCTCCCGTCTCTTCCACATCTACATCCACATCCACACTTGAGGTCCAAAGCAGAAATATCGACCACTGCTGATCTTATCAATCATATATTTCATGGGACAGCGAGATACAACTCCTCACTATGCTGGCACAAGCCCTCCGCGATTGGAGAGGTGAGTTTAATGCACTGGTTGAAACGTTGGCAGTCCGAAATCGCTTTTCCCCTCTTCTCTCTGCCATGCCTCGAGCTCATATCAAGGTCCTTCTCGCATACGATAACATCGCATTGGAGACGATTCATTACAGCATTTCTGTTTTTCAGGCTCTGTACACCACCACTCAACATAGATCATGCCTGTGAGCGCCATTGATTCCTTCTTGTTTAAGAACCTGTTCGGCACCAAGGAAATTCGGGCCATTTTCGACGATGCAAAGTACATCGACTACTGTGTACAGGTTGAAGCAGCTCTTGCTCGAGCACAGGCTTCATGCGGAGTGATTCCACAGAATGCTGCGGACACCATCTCCGAAGTCGCCTCTCGAGTCTCTCTAGACCACGACAAGCTCGAAGAAGAGACAGAAATCGTGGGCTATCCAATTCTACCCTTGGTACGCCAGCTTTCAGCTGCGTGTGGCGAGGATGCAGGTCGCTATCTCCATTGGGGAGCAACTACCCAGGACATCCAGGATACCGCCGCAGTCTCGCAAATGAAACATGGCCTTGAGGTGGTCGAGACGAAATTGAAAGCTGTCTGCAAGACACTCTCCTCACTGGCACTCAAATACAAAGATACCCCAATGGCAGGCCGAACGCATCTACAACACGCCTTACCAGTCACCTTCGGCTACAAATGCGCCGTCTACCTCTCCAGCTTCCAACGCCACCTCGAACGCCTCGAGCAGCTACGACCACGCTGCTTGCTTGTTCAATTCGGCGGTGCGGCGGGAACATTAGCCTCCCTAGGCAGCGACGCAGAGAAGTCTCTTCAAGTCCGGAGATTCTTAGCACAGAAACTCGCTCTCCACGATCCCTCAATAACATGGCATACCGCCCGAGACGGTATTGCCGAAATTATCAACTTCCTTGCTCTCACCGGCGGTTCTCTGGGCAAACTCGCCAAAGACTTTATCATCATGTCCTCCAACGAATTTAGCGAAGTGAGCGAACCTTTCGTCCCTCACAGAGGAGCAAGTTCCACCATGCCACAGAAACGCAATCCGATATCGTCAGAGGTGATCCTCGCAGCCTCGAAAATCCTGAGGTCCAACGCGAGTCTATGTCTCGATGCCGTGATCACGGACTTCGAACGGGCGAGTGGACCATGGCATCTTGAATGGGCCGCGGTACCAGAGTCCTTTGTAATAGCAGTGGGAGCCCTATCTCAAGCCGAATTCGCGCTCTCAGGACTAGTGGTCAACACAGAACGAATGAGTCGGAACTTGAATTCCACCCGCGGACTCATAGTTGCTGAGGCTGTGATGATGGAGCTGGCGAAGTCTATTGGGAGGCAACGGGCTCATGATGTGGTTTATGAAGCTTGTGGGGAGACGATTAAGAGTGGCGATGAGAAGAGGACGTTATTTGAGACGTTAGCTGAGAGGGAAGAGGTTGTGGGTGTGATTGCGTGGGCAAGATTAGAGGAGTTGTGTAAGCCGCAGAATTATCTTGGTGCGGCGACGAGGATGGTGGAGGACGTGCTTGCGGTGAGTTGGAAGATGGGGGTTGAGTGATTCCGATCTCATCCATGTCCTTGTGCAGCACCTCTCTTGTCCAATTCGCTTACTACCATCGGGGGACAAAAAGCGACCTGCCAATGCGGACCGGCCTGTCGGTCGACAATCCCCTCGCGCAACTCTCAAGAATGCGTTGAATGTGTATGTTTGCCACGTTCCCTCCGAGAATCTCCACCATGTAGTCTCCCAACCGGCAGGCAAAGATACCTATTAGCCACAGCCCGAGCAACGCTGTTTTCCTTTCCATCATCTTCCAGCTCTCGCCCACTGCCTTTCTTCTTCTTCTTCTTCCTCCCCAGAGCTTGTACAGATACCAACGAAACCTCAATTTCCGAAAGAACCCAGACGAAATACCCATGAGAGTCGTCTGCTTCTTGCTGCCGGCGAAGTTGGGTCTGCAATTGACTGTATTCTTTGCGTTGCGCGATGGTGCTCTGCAGTAGGGCAATGGTGTTGTCGATGCCGTTAGGGGCTTTCTGCCGCTTTTTTGCGTGTTCGATGATTTGGGAAGTCATTTCTAACAGGTGATCTGTTCGGACGATGCCGGAGTACGGGAGACCTCCTGCGGCGTCGATGATCCATTGCACGACGCAGTTGGAGGCGAGTTTGTAGCTATGGACAGCAATAGTGTGAGAAGATTGGTATTATTCAATAAAGATACGTTGAGTATCATGATGCTCACCGATGGTAGAGGTCGAGCATCGTTGCATTTGCCATTATTGCGAATATCAGAGGCAGTGGGTTAATTGCAGCAATTGATCTGGTCTTCGCAGGAGAAATTGTACAAAGTAGAAGGTCAGACTTCGCAGGTTGATGAGCGAATGAAGGTCATGCTTGTAAAGTCCACCATATCTGCCGCCATCGGAGTCAACTCTTTCCCGGAAATGCGCGTTTGTTCGACCAACTGCCTAGAGGGAAAGGTTGGGTCAAGAGCGTTTCAAACTCGGACAGATTGTGTTTCCCGCAGCATCAAGACTTCAGGAGATAGATGTCAATACGGAGTATGGATTCGTCGGTTGACACCTGAAGCATCGGAACCAAGCCAAGATCTGGTTTGTGCGAGAGGACCTGGTGAGGCCGAAGTCCCCAAATGAAGCATCGAATGCCCAGCTCTCGGGAAATTCTGATCTCTTCAGCTTGGGGAACTTCGAGGCGAGTCAATGCCCTTCTCCGCGACACTCGTTCCAGGTTGGTGCAAATGTCGATGGAATCCCTCGCTGCATGGCCTTTATCGTGATGAGAGAGATAGATGACATCCAACCACAAGCAACGGCCTATTGACCCCCAGATCCCGCTTTGCTCGCAGCGGATCGATCGAAGGGTAACAGCAGTTGCATGTTCAAGAGCCCATCGAATTGTCTGTACGACAATCAGACGGCAGCCCGCATATATCCGCGACCAAGCAGGCGTAAAGCGTCCGTCTCTAGGTCAATCGCACAGAATGCGCTGTCAGATGGATCGGAGCAGGTCTCATCATTGAATTTGAGGACAGAGCTATGATGGAACAGCATGTGAAGGTCGAGATGGAGATTGAGTGAGGTCCACGTGGTGGATACCTCCGCGAAAGTTAGATCTAGCCGCGAACCTTGATGGACAGCGGACCTGAGTCCGTTCCGCGTGTCCCTGAAAGCAAAGTGGTCAGCGCGCGTCTCCAGCATTCAACATTCACTCACTTCTCAGCCAAGAGTCAGCTGCCAAACCAGCAACCATGGCGCGGCTCGGGCGCCTGGGCTTTCTCGGCATTGCGGTGGTCTTCCACCTCATCTACATCTACTCCATCTTCGACATCTACTTCGTCAGTCCCATCGTCTCGGGAATGCGAGCATATGGAGTCGATGCGCCCAAGGCCCCTGCGAAGCGATTGGTCTTATACGTTGGTATGGAATGCGAAAACGTACGCGATTGTCCAGTATTCTGATCACTGTCTTTAGGCGACGGATTACGCGCCGACAAAGCCTTTCAATTCTTCCCCGATCCATCAAGGTCCAGCAACGATTCTGCAGCGCTGGAGCCACGCCCTTTGGCACCTTTCCTTCGATCTCGAGTCCTCGAGCATGGCACCTTCGGCGTTTCCCATACACGAGTACCAACTGAATCGAGACCAGGACATGTGGCGTTGATAGCTGGGCTCTATGAGGACGTTGCAGCAGTTACAACAGGATGGAAGCTCAATCCAGTCAACTTCGACAGTGTGTTCAACAGGAGTCGGCATACATGGAGTTGGGGAAGTCCGGATATCTTGCCAATGTTCTCAATAGGTGCTGTGCCGGGAAGAGTGGACGATGCGACATACGGCGCTGAGTTCGAGGACTTCAGTAAGGATGCCACGGAGCTGGACTACTGGGTGTTCGACCGGGTCAAGCAATTGTTCAAGGACGCTGAGACAGATCCAAGATTGAACGCCCAACTCAAGCAAGACAAAATTGTCTTCTTTCTCCATTTGCTTGGACTGGACACCACCGGCCACTCGTATCGTCCGTACTCGAAGGAATACCTTCGCAACATTCAGATTGTTGACCAAGGAGTGCAAGAGATTACCGAGATCATCGACAACTTCTACGACGACGATGAGACTGCGTTCGTCTTCACAGCGGACCACGGCATGAGTGATTGGGGAAGTCACGGCGACGGTCATCCTGACAACACTCGAACTCCTCTGGTTGTCTGGGGCTCTGGTGTTGCAAAGCCGGTCACAGTGCGCAAGGGAACGGCGCCTGGACACGAGGACGGATTCTCGCACGACTGGCATCTGGACCACGTGAAGCGTAACGACGTTGCTCAGGCGGACGTCGCTGCTCTCATGGCCTATCTTGCTGGGCTGGAGTTTCCTGTCAACTCAGTTGGAGAGCTTCCGCTGTCGTATCTAGACGCTAGCGAGGAGGAAAAGGCGAAGGCTTTACTCATCAACGCCAAAGAGATTCTCGAAATGTACCGCGTCAAAGAGCTCGACAAGCAAGCCACAGTCATGAATTATCGACCCTTCCCAGGATTTGGAGACGCAGAACACAGTGTCGAGCACCGCATAGAGGCAATCGAACAGATGATCCAGAATCATCAATACAAGCAAGCGCTCGAGAGCTCTGACGAGCTGATACAACTCGGTCTTTCAGGTCTACGATACCTTCAGACTTATGCGTGGCTCTTCCTCCGAACTCTGGTTACAGCGGGATATGCTGGATGGATCGCCTTTGCTTTCACCACCGCCGTCGACGTGTATATGCTCGACGGCAAATTGGAGGCTTCAAGACCAACTTCCCTTGTGCTCGCATTTTCGGCCATACTTGTCGGGCTTTACAGCGTGCTCTTCGTGCAGTCATCTCCTTTGACTTACTATGCTTACGCTTTCTTCCCGGTCGCGTTCTGGGAGGAAGTCTTTGCTCATCGACAGGCACTCATTGCGGGCAAGGACAAGCTCTTCGCAAAGTTTAGCAAGTCTGATATCGGCAAACTCGCCTTGAACCTCTTCATCTACCTTGCGCTGCTCGAAGTCATGGTGAGAGAATACTTGAACGTGTTTTGTAGGCTTCGCTAATCGGCAGTCATAGGTCCAAAGCTACTACCATCGCCAGATTTACACCATGTGCTACCTACTGGCTGCAGCTTGGCCGCTATTTTATGGCCCCAAATTCGTGCAATCGAATTGGATCTTGTGTGGCACTTGGGCGCTATCTTGTGCCGCCATGAGTGTCTTCACACTGCTTCCGGCGCTCAAAATCGAGGATGCGAATCTGATGTAAGTCAAATTCAGGTGTCTTCTTTCCTCGGCGCTGACATCGTGGTAGCCTGCTCGGAGGTGTCCTTATCCTCGTGCTTGGATTGTTGTATATCGCCTTCGAGAAAAGCCTACTGGTCACGACTGCGACTTCCAAAGATGGACTAGGAAACAATTCCGCCGATGCCGTCTCCAGGTCCATCCTCGGCGTTCAAGTGAGTGCTTGCCCCTCGTTGAGATGTCTGTCTAACGTATGATCAGGTCGGACTGGTTGCGCTTGCTATGATTGTTACGAGATCCAGTGTGGCTTCTCTGCAAGCAAAGCAGGGCCTTCCGCTTGGGGCTCAAGTGGTTGGCTGGGTGACGTTGAGTAAGTTCATCTCGTTTCCTTGCTACATGCCACACCTTTCATAGCACCGGCCTGCCGTGCGGCTAGTATTGCCCATCACCAGCCTCGCGGTCTATGGGTGTGTATTGCTCTGGAGAACATTCTTACTTGGCAACCACAACGATTCTGGACCAGCCCCATGCTCTCCTGATCCATCCGGACTCAAACCCACTTGAGTCATGGCGATATTCGCTCAAGACGCCGAGAGCGCTGGAGAGGTACTCGCCCTACTGGAACACCCTCGGAAGTCGTTTCAAAGTCTGCCTCTACTTGTTCAGGTGCCTCTCGGCTTAATTCTCATCGTCTACATACCGGTAATGTTTCTACTGGCTCTCATCTGGGAGCTTGTGTGGCGAACACCATGCAAGATTGTCCGCCGTCGACGACATCCTCGCAACATTGGCGATGACCAGAATTTCTGGCAAGCAATCGCATCCGGCTCGAAAGTACAAGGAGCCTGGCTGTTCTTGCTGCGGGATGAATTTGTCGACGCTCTGGACCAAGAGAAGTCAAGCAGACTGTCCTGGGGCTCCACCAAGACTTTGATCTCGTGGGGCTCGAATGGTTCGAAACCGCATCCCGGTGATGATACTCCTGTGATACCAATCGACGACCTGGACGGGGCGCAGCAATGCTGAAGCACGAATTCTTTGGAGAGGCCGAGATTTGTTCAAGCGCCACGTTCGCTCTTTTGCCAGTTGCGCTCTTGTTCGAATTGGGCCTGCAAGAAGCTCTGCTGACCGACCTCGTAGTTTCCTCATTGATCGTGCCTTTCTTTCACGCTTTGCGACCACAAAATCACTATCTGCATCGCCTGGCAGTCATATTCCTCGCATTTGGCCCTCTCTTTATCATCCTGACCATCTCCTACGAGGGCCTTTTCTACTTTGCCATCACGATTACACTCGTCTCCTGGGTCCGGCTCGAACACCGCGTCCACCAGCACTTTTCAGCCACGACCTCTACAACCTCAGCATCCCGCGCTTCAACACCTAAGCCCGGTGACCGGGCTACTTTGGAGCTCACCAGCCCGCTCGCACCCGCTCTCTCCGCAGCCAAAGCCCGCGAAACGGCCCTCGAATCCGGAAATTACCGCGCACTCACCCTTTCTGACGCCAGAATCTGCCTCTTCTTTCTCTACCTCCTCCAATCGGCATTCTACTCCACCGGAAACATCGCCTCGATATCCTCCTTCTCCCTCGACGCGGTCTACCGACTCATCCCCGTCTTCGATCCTTTCAGCCAAGCAGCCCTCCTGATCCTCAAGATTCTCGCTCCATTCGCTCTCGTATCCGCGAATCTCGGAATCCTCACCAAACGACTTCGCCTTCGAGGAGGGAGTCTGTTTGCGGTGGTGATGGGTATAGGAGATTATTTGACATTGAGGTTCTTCTGGGAGGTGAGGGACGAGGGCAGTTGGTTGGAGATTGGGGAAAGTATCAGCATGTTTGTCATTGCTAGTGCGCTCTGTGTTTTTGTTGCGGGATTGGAAGGGTTGAGTGAGGTTTTTGTCAGAGGGGTGGAATTTGATGATGACGATGGTGTCGTTGTGCCATTGCAGAAACGAGAAGGGAATGGCGCGATTGATGGTCATGGCACGGTCACAGCGCGGTGACTTCTATAGAGGGTAGAGGCGCATGTGCATAGCGCCGCATCGCATTGCACTGCATCGCATCTAGATGTACAAAGCAGCCAAAGTGTGTTGATATTGTACATAACCATGTCATCATATTGCGTGTAGAGTTCCATAATACTCTCTATGGTCATATGAGCCCGAGGAGCACAGAGCATAGCTCGGAGAAATCATCTACTCGATCTAGTCGTAAGTGGTCAGGGTCTGGGTATACTATACTGTACTGCATTGCGTGATGAGTGACGCCTTGTTTGCTAATTTCCAAAACGGCGCTTCGCCGCTCAGCGCGACATTTCGAACTCTTCCCTTTTCTACATACAATGCCGTAAGTCTAAATGCTGCCTGGCCGATATCTGTCTATGTACAAGAGCGGAGTACGCACCGGTCCGCTCGGACAGCTTGCTTGCCCAAGCTGTATGATTCTACGCC
Source organism: Lecanosticta acicola (assembly GCA_963674455.1). Lineage (NCBI taxonomy): Eukaryota > Fungi > Ascomycota > Dothideomycetes > Mycosphaerellales > Mycosphaerellaceae > Lecanosticta > Lecanosticta acicola. The sequence goes on along the minus strand of CAVMBE010000040.1, from coordinate 42,109 downwards.
TCAAACGCCGCGAGCTTCGAATTTGTCGCATCAGATTGTCAGGTATGCAATGTCGGGCAAGCTAGGATCCTCATAGTGTCATCTCCGCTGGAAGGTGCCAGTAGATGCCACGGTTCTGCACTTTAGAGCAGAGATTGTGCGAGTGTGAGAGAGGACCATCAGTTCTCCGATTCGCTCTGCTTCTCGATCTCTTCCTTCGGCGGCTTGGCGAGTTCTTTCTTCCAAAGGTTGTTAGCATCCGCCTCGTCTACGTCGGCGAAGACCAGCTTGAAGACATCCGAGTACCAGTCGACTGGTTTGCCTTCGATACCTTCTTTGATATTCTGTGCGTCATCGTCAGCTCTCGTTCACTCAAAGCTTTGATGACAGCAGAGGGCACAACTTACCTCAGGCAACTCAAGCCAATCGCTCAGATTGTCCCTTGGAAACACGACCATCCTCGCGCCCGCTCGCCTTGCAGCAACGGTCTTTTCTCTCAAGCCTCCAATTCTCAGCACCTTACCAGTAACAGTAAGCTCACCAGTCATGGCAATCGTAGGATCCAAAGGTTTATCCAGACCAAGCGATAGAATTGAAGTCGCCATCGTAATACCAGCGCTCGGTCCATCTTTCTGTACAGCACCTTCGGGGCAGTGCAGATGTATCCGTGCCTTTTCGAAAAACTTGTTGCCAGGGAAATGCTTCGCCATCAACCCTTTGGCGAAGGAGTAGGCAATTAAGGTTGACTCCTTCATGACATTCTTCAGGTTGCCCGTTCGCTCAAGACCAGGTCGAGAGTTGTACGACAGAGCGTTTTCCAAAATAGACTCCACGTATAGAGCGGCACCTCCCATCTGTGTCCATGCGAGGCCCATTGCGACACCGGGCGGCGTTGTGTCGTATAACCTGTCCGAGGTGAAGATTGGTGGACCGACGTAATCCTTTAGGTTATCTTTGTCAATCTTGACATGAACAGACTCGGGCACTTTCAATGCCACACGGGGTTTCTCGGTAGTCTCCTTCTCGATGTTGTCTGGCGTATCCTTTGGATCCGACTGATCTTTCTCGGCTTCTGCAGCGGCAGCCTTGCCTTCATCTGTGAGTGCTTTCTCCTCACTCAAAACTTCCTCACCAAGATCTTGAATGATCTTGAGTGCCGATTTCCGGTAGACCTTTTCAATCTGCTTTTTGAGGTTTCGGACACCAGACTCTCGGCAGTATTTGTTGATGAGCTCCAAGATGGCCTCCTTGTCCAATGCAACATCGACATCCTTCAGACCACTCAGCTCTTTTGCTTGAGGAGCCAAATATCGTTCTGCAATTGCCATTTTCTCATCAGACACGTATCCTGAAAGCTCGATCATCTCCATGCGGTCAAGAAGCGGTCTCGGAATGGTGTCAGTCATGTTTGCAGTGCAGACGAATAGTACTTTCGACAGATCGACTGGCACGTCCATATAATGATCCAAGAAAGAGTTGTTTTGCTCAGGGTCCAACAATTCCAGCAGTGCGCTTGAAGGGTCTCCCTGGTGGCCGCGACCAATCTTGTCGACTTCATCAATCAGGATAAGTGGATTCTCCGTCTGGCATTTCTTGAGAGCTTGGATAATACGTCCAGGCAGAGCACCAACGTATGTCCTTCGGTGGCCTTTAATTTCAGCAACATCTGTTAGACCGCCAACACTGAAGCGGTAGTATTGTCTGTTGAGCGCGCGAGCAATGGACTTGCCGATACTCGTCTTGCCGACACCGGGTGGGCCGACCATGCAGAGAATCTTGCCCTCTACTGTACCTCGTAGCTTTCCAACTGCGATGAACTCCAGGATGCGATCCTTGACATCCTTGAGACCGTGGTGGTCTTCGTCCAGAACATCCTTTGCGTGCTGAATGCCGAAATTTTCGGCGCTCCTTTGGCCCCACGGAATCTGGGTTAGCCAGTCCAGATAATTCCTCGTCACGTTGAACTCGCTTGCTGCCGGTTCCAAGTGTGCAAGCTTGTTGACCTCCTCATCGAAGACTTTCCTGACAGCTTCAGGCATGGCGAGCTTGTCGGCCTTCTCTTTAAACTTCTCAACAAGCTTGTCCTTGCCGTCACTTTCAAGGCCAAGCTCCCGCCTGATACCCTTCATTTGCTCCATCAACCAGTATTCTCGCTGACGCTTCTGGATCTTGCCCTCCACGTCCTTCGAGATCTTCTGGCTCAATTGCGCATTCATGAACTCTTTCTTGATGAGCTCCAATGCCTTGCTGAGTCGCTGCTCGATGTTCAAAGACTCAAGCACTGCTTGCGTCTCTTCCATTTCCCCCCCGGATACAGCAGCTGCGAAGTCGGCAAGCTTTGCAGGCTCATCTGCAATGTTCGCGGCAGATTGAGACATGGCAAACGCAGAGACATGATCGCGGAACAGCTGGTTGGCGTTGGCGATCTCCTTGCACGTGTTGACAATCTCCGAGATCAATGCTCTTGTCGTGGGCGCCTTCTTATCGTACGGCTCGTCTGCCAAGTTATCCACCTTCACCAGACTAACGGGCCAAGATCGCAGAAAGTCGGTAGGCTGACTGATCTGCGATTGTTGCTCCTTCTCTGCGATCTGCTGCTCTTCGAAACTTGCGACAACGTCGCCCCTCTTCTCTTCGCCCTCAGCTGGCTTTGTTGGTTCTTCGGATGTTACGCTCTCGATCGTTGCTTTCGCTGCTTGAGCCGATTCTGCTTCTGGCGCTGCCGGTGGGCCACGATTCGGTGGGATCAGCTCGCTCAGCTTGATTCTTCTGTGTGGGTACAGTACAGCTGAGAGGGCCTGTTCCTCTTTATGGCCAGCAGGAAATGCTCCGGTGACCTGGCAGAATGTCCCTACATCGTACACCTCGCTCGGATCGTTGATGACGTCTTGGCTGCTGTTGGAATCCTTGAGCAGAAAAGCGCCCACATAGCTCTGCCCTCTCTTCAGCAGCTCTTGGACAGCTGCTACGACGTTAGGGTCTCGAATAGTAATCGCTTTGTAGAATCCCGGGAACAACGGCCTCTGTGCGATGGGTATAGCAAGCACTTGGGGATACACATCGGGCACGTGAGGCTTCGCCAATTCCTTTCCGGATGACTTCCGTCTCCGGTTGCCGCCATCGCCGCCATTGCCTGACTCTCCGCTGCCCGCACTGCCAGCACTGGATGCCTTGCCATCCGATCCTGGAATGGGCGTTGGCTCTGAAGACTTGCTCTTGCCCAATAGTCCATCTAGTACCCGTTGTGAATCTCGTGGGCTCTTGCCATCTTGCTCCTCCTTAACTTCCTCCCGCACTGCCGTCTCATCATCATCAGGATTCTGAGGCTTCTCTTTTCTCCTTGCCGGCGAAGATGAAAAGTCTCGTGACATGGGTAGGATTGATCGAAGATAAGAATGCTGCAGTCTTTGGTGCGCGTGCAGCGACGGGATTCCAGCAGAGAGCTGCGCCTGACAAGCTCTACATGGCGGTCGCGACGTAGAGTAGGCGCGCAAAGATGAATTCCGCAGCGCAGTCCGCCATGCTGCGCTTCGCCCGTAGACCATGCTCTCGTGACCTTAGCGATGCTGCCAAGCGTGGGACGATGATGGATTCGGTGGTGAGGACAGTGGCTGGTGGGATGTTGTATTGTTCAGAGATGAGAGCAGAGGCGAAGGAGGCAGATGGGATGGCAACATGGGACGATCAAGTCCGTCTGCTTAGCAAATCGACTTGGCCCCAACTTCATGTGAGTCTCGCCTTCATCCGAGCTCGACATGGCGTCACAGATCTTTGCCGTTGCCGATGCACGGACCGCCATTTACATCGCCGAGCTTCCCGCCTGCCGACCGCACTTCTCCTCAACTTCAACTTTCACCATGCCCATATATCACAGATACGATCCTCGGGGACTATCTGCAGCATTGGCTGCGCACGAAATCGTGCGGATCTTTCTCCGTTCATCAGAATTCTTCCGATCTCCTCGCTCTGCGGCAACATAGGACAAGAGAGATGCGAGCCACCTGCAACAATCGCGAAGATACCGTCGGGCAGTCCTCTGCAGAGGAGATCGAACTTCTTTGTTGAAATTCGCCTCGTAGATTTCCCTCCGTCGTGGCTGCAGATTTGACCGAAGAAAGTGCAAAGTACAGCGTCAACTCCATTCAATAGAATCTTACTGGAAGCCGGACGCTGGAAGCAACATCGAAGCAACTGGTCATACACACCTTGGGCAACTCTTCCCCACTTGGCCAAATGAGAGGGCGGCTCGTATCTTCGCGATCATCCGATGTTCAGCAGATATTGGGGCGATTCATATTGGCTCACTCGTCACATCCAATTTAGGACCTCGAGAGGGTAAACCAATAAGGACATGATGCTTCCTACTTGGTGATTCTCTCTGTTTCGGCAGCTCTAGCACAGTGCTTGCGCAATGGTCTCTTTCCAGGTTTTCAACATCTTGTGGAAGCTCACAAGACGAGGGGCTATATGCAGCTCTCCGAATTTTGGAACCAGATGCTCTCCGGGTTGTTTCGCGTGCCATGGTATAGAGTTCAACATTATTCCCAATAGTGCTCCTGCTGTTGCTTAAATTCAAGCCAGCAATCTGGTTCTCTGGCTGGCAGAATGGATGGGAGATGCTACTGAGTCATGGAGTAATTGTTGTGGCGCGTGATGGAGAAAACTGAGTTCAGGAGTATCAATCGCTTGAGTAAGTCGTCTCTTTCTCTCTGCTTGTACATACTGCATTGCATTGAAAGTTGGTTTCATTCTCCAACAATCACCCCGTCAAAAATGAAACTTTTGAGAAGTTCGCCCTGTTCGCGGTCTTCGCTGTCTTGTTAACTTTTGATCTACTTGCTAGATGTGAACACAGGCTATTTCCTTTTTCCCCGCTGGTTTCTTTCCCAGAAAACACCCCTTCCGCTTACTCGGGAGATCTAATTGAGACATGGCCGCCCTTCGTGTCCCACAATTCTTTCCGGAAACGGTAAGGCTCACAGCAACTCAATTCTCACTTCCCCTTCCCTTCACAGCTCCATGCCTGTTTCTATCACAAACTCATTGTTCTCGCCCCTATAGTAAATCATTCAAAGACCGGCTTTTGTTAAGAGTCGAGGTCGTCACAAGCTTATCCGTTTCGATAACGCGCAGGTTAGCAATTCCGTTGCCCTCGGTCTCAGAGTTTGCAATGCGAATGCTGGTAGCTAACACATTCACAGCGCTATATCGCGTGTGGATTAAGTACATACTAGGGACAAGGCAGTCTTCCTTCAGACAAGGTATTTTCTAGTACCAAAGACCATGGCTCATCAGCGGCTCCGCACGTTCTTATTTCTTAGGCCTCTATGACGAATTGCACGGACTATGGCTGGACGTCGTCATCGAAGTCTGGACTTCTCTTCGACGCCACGATTGAGACTTTGTGAGCCGCAGCAGCTAAGTCATACAAGGTACGCAAGACGTGCTCCGGGACTTGGACGGGTATAAGCCTGGAGAGAGGGCGTTGCCAACTGGCTGGCTGGTCGGTCCCGTTAGCAAGGCAAGACATCCGATCTTTCAACACTCCCGGGAAGGCCATGTTGCCCCTTTCCGCTGATCCGACGAGTCTCTAAGCATAGAGCTGATCTGAGTTGAGGTTGAACTTCACTGACGGCCGTAGCTGACATGGTCGCAGCTTGTCCATACAACTTCGTATATGCACTGAGAACTCGTTTCATAGTCCGATGTCTACTATTGATCCGAATTGTATGGTGTTGTGCGGATCTTCAAGTGGCCTTCGATGTGGGGAGACACCGAGCAATTTGAGCAGCTGCGTGCTAGTCACGTGAATTGTGGAGCCAATTGAAACTCGCCCTCCTTCCCTTTCCAGAATTATTGGCACCATCGACCAAAGGTTTGACGAGTTGGAGCAACTGAGCACCGCAAACATTACACGCACCATCGCACATCACCTACTGAAGCATTTACATGGCCATGGCTCCCGCCGAAGTGCAATGTCTCCAGTCGCGATACAGAAGTGGAGAGAAGCATGTCAAGAAATGGCTTGTAACCAAGGCAAGCAAGTCTCGCAATGTTCTAGTCCTTCAGACTCCTTCTTGAGGTCTGCGGCAGTCTCTAAGCGACAGCAGACTTCTACACCGGCAGGGGCCCGCGTGATCAACGACGGCATGCACTCCCGGCCAAAGGAGACGGATCTGATCCTACTCGCCAACGAGATCTCGAACGCAGCAGCGGCCAATTCATGACCATCACTGTTGAGGCATGTTGAGGTGTCTCTTCATCTTGGTTCGACCGTTATGTCAAAGCTCCATCAAGAGGAAAACGCTCTGCACGAGCTAGAGATACCACAAACCAAAGGCATGATCGTCGTGCTACACCAAGTCGCCCAAGACTTCATGCCAGGCCGTCCACAGTTGGTGAGCAAGACAGTCGCCAAGAAGTGGACCACCGAACACACACCCGCTGCCGACGAACTGCTTTCCATTCTCGCAGCTGTCCTGAAACACGAGCAGTCACACGTCAACTTCGACCTCTTTCGCTCCCATGACGTCTGTCGAAAGATCGCGGCCAAACCTGGGAAGCTGCATTTTGCGCAGGAAACAGACTATACTGAATAGAGAGACTCCAAGAATGCCGATCGGCAAAGAAGGCGAGTACCCGCACAACAGCTTTAGCGCGGGCTCGAAAATCCCAGTTCATAGAACCTGCCCATAGATGAAGATCGAGGCATCCTTGGATCCCATCGGATTAGGGAAATCGAGATCGATGTATCCACCTCTGTATTAAGACATCGCCATGGTGGGTCTTCGTGCGTTGCTCTTCCTCAGTGTCGCAGTGTAGAGAAGCCAGCCATTTCTAGGAGTGTGGGAATAGATATATATCTGCTTGACCACGTTCGGAGTAGCAGACTGCTGCGGATGCGATGACTTCTTGATCGGGCAGTATGGTATTCGCTAAAAGTGGGACCAGCCATTCCCTCGTCATAGAAGCCAAAGCCATCCTTGGAAGGCGAGCCGCAGCTAAGATGCAATGGCAATTCGTTCCAAGAGGTACCAGACATTAATTGCGAACTGCCAAGGAAATATGACATAAGGTCATCCAGAAGAATCCAGGAGCAACATACAGTGAGAGCTCAGCCCACAGACTTTCGCTGCCTGGTCGATCGTCGAGGCTTCTTTACTGGCTGTACCGAAACAATGCGAGTTGGTCTATTATTTGGAGCGTGGCCGGAGCAACAATGAGTTGCAAGCGGAGCAGGAATGATCTCTTCGCGGTCCTTGAGAGCGTTTTCCACGCTTTCCATCCGAGCCGACATGCTTGCGACAACAGCGGCCATATCCAACTCTTTCTCTACTTTATCCTCTAAGCGGTTCGATAAGCTTTCAATGAGAGCCCTATTAACTTCATGTTCCCTCTTCATAACCTCGTTTTGCTCGAGTATCGCGTTATTCTGTCTTGTCAAGTCATCGAGCCTGCCCAGTATCCCATCACCCGTTACAGCTCGCACGCATTCCTCCCTCAGAACATAGACGATATCCAGCACAGTTTTTGATGTCTCATTGCATTCCTCCGCCCATTCTGCCGTCGATCGAACCTTGGATAGCGTTTTGTTCAGTCTGCTATCCACATTCGCAATGTCTGTCGCAGTTCTGCCGAGCTCTGAGCGAAGCTCTTGAACGTCTTTAACAAGACGGTCCGTCGTGTCCATGCGGGCCCATTGGGTCTTGGCGAGGGCGCCGATCTTTTCGTTCAATGGTGCATTCCGGTCGCAAAAGACCTCTGCGGGCTCTCGAGACCGACCAGCATTTCTACTCGACGAGGAACTCAATGGGTGCACTTGTTTCGAAGCACACGGCAAGGAAGACGTTTCGAGATATTCTGATATCGCTGTGAGCTTTGCGTCGCTCGCTGCTGATGTCGAGGGCTTCTGGGCCTTGAATTGGGACAATGAGTTCTGGTGTAGACGTTTCAATGGCTTGAATGGTGGAGCATTTCGTCTTTGGGATGACGAGGACCGGGACCCGGAAGGTGTGGAGGAGCTAGACATCTTAGAGTTTTGCGTCCATGTATTGATATGGACTGCAGTAGAGATTTGAGGAGGAAGTGAGGTCGTCACGCACGCACTAAGCACCGGCACGGCAACGGGACGCGCTAAAACACGCGACGCGTTGGAAGCACGGACTCGTAATTTAGTACCTGGAGATACCCCTGTAGAGAGTCTTGTAGAGAGCAAAATTCAAATCCAGCATATCCTACAAGTCCGGCCAGAGCTTCACATGCCTTGTCTTGGCACCCGTCAGAGGTTGTCGACGCAGTAACAGTATTCTCCCTGCTATGTACCCAGCTCTTGCAAAATTTCCTCCCGAGCTCCATTACAGCCCCATGCCTATGGCCATGCAGAAACAAATTGACAACTCGAATGTGAAGGTCCTGTCGCCACGGGCCGAACCCGATCCTCCTGTGAAGAGATTAGGAGACTGAGATGGCCTATCAGCAGCGACATTTCCAGCGCTACTAGTCGTTCCAGTCTCAGTCGCCCTCGAAAATGGGGTATTTGGTGTTGGAAGAGGTAGACCATATCCAGGACCAGCTGAGTGGCCAGGCATTGAGAAAGCCGAGGCTGGAGCCAGAGGATCGTGCTCAGACGACTGAGATGTTGGTGCAGGAGGTCCTGGGGGAGAAGCACTGACGCTGATGATAGATTGGACGGCCATCTCAAGCGTCCCTGTTTTTGTCGTGATCGGATCCACGAAAACTGTGACTTGTCGGGTTACAGTTTCTTCCTCCAACAGAGCCACGGTCGGCTTCGAAACGACCGCAGAAGCTTGGGTTTCGGTCCCAACGGTCACTTGTGACGCGACAGGAAGTTCACTCACAGATATCGCGGCGACGTCGATCTGATTGGCGATGGTCGTCGCGGTGGGAAGATCGGCTGCTCTGAGGCTGGTCGCAGGAGCTTGTCCTTGGAATGGAGCAGCAGTCTTCTGACCGGACGTCGCTGCTAGGATGCTGGTTGCATCGTTGCCGATTCCCTGACTCTGCAGAAGACCTGGGCCACCTGCAAGCGCTACGATAGGCCGATCCAGGCTCAGCTGGAGGGTCGAGGCCACCTCCATGGCCGCCGAAAACGTCACATTGAGGCTCACGGTCTCTGAACTGCCAAGATTCTCGGATAGAGCTTGAGGCAGTGATGTTACTGTTCCCGCCGAGGGCAATGTCACAACAGGCGACGATCCGGAAGGCGTTAGTGATTCGACTGTGAGGCCAGGTCGCCGCGGGAGAGTAATTCCTGCTGCAACGCCTTCCATGGTATCAGCACTTGGTGGGTCGTAGCAGCCGGAAAGGTCCGTCGTACAGTTAACCCACGCTGGGTCCCGGGCAAGCAAAGTAGCGGGTACCGTCAGCGCCTGCAGTCGTGGCTCTGCAAACATCGATGGCGCGATGGTCTCAACCGTGATACACGAGCTCATTGCTTGAGAAGCATTGCCGGCTGAGTCGGGCAAGAAGGTGGCGTTTATAACCAAACTAGTCGCTGCGAATTTTGTGCCCACTCGTCCGCAAGCATCTTCAGCGTACAGTGTTTCTAGCGAGACGATAGCACTATAGTAGACGGTGGTATTTTGGAAGATCAAGGAACGAACGACTGTCCCGTTTGGACGTTGTAACGTTTCCGCGAAGGTGGATGTGACCCTGGCTTCAGCGGTTACAACTACCATGGTTCCCCCAACTGTCGGCAGAAAAAGAGAGGTCAGCTTCAAGTATACTCTATCACCTAGAAGGACGTACCAATGCGACATCTACCGCAGGCGGAAGAGCTTGGCGCAAGAAGGCCGGGTACCGCAGTCGAAGGAGGGATTGGTGTGATCAAGGCAACAGTCGGAGTACTGAGGACAGAAGAAGTCGATGGGTCATCCGACAGTGGTGAAGACGTCGAGCTTATGAGAGTGGTTGATGTTGTATTATTGTTTGTATCCCAAATTGGCGGTTCTGACGAATTCGAGATGATGCGTGGTAGTGTTGAAGTAGGGGTTGCAGGAATCACCATGGTGGGCTGCTGCGGGATCGTTGAGGTTGAAGAACTGCTTGATATGCTCGAAGTCGTTGTTGTAGAAGTCGAGGTGGTATTTTGTGGTGGAACTGTTGACGTTGGAGAACGACCCACTGTCGTCGAACTGGCTGCCGGAGGGTCCGATGTGGTGGGCTGCGGTGGATCTGGTGATGTTAAAGAGCTGCTTGCCACGCTGGTGGTGATAGTTGACTGAATGATGGAGGTCGTGGAAGCTATCTCGTCAGTGTACGGAGCAATGTGCCGAACGATTGGGCGGATATGCTTGGGTAAGTCGTAGGAGAGCCGCACGTACAGTTGTTTGACACATTCGTGGTGCTTATTGAGCTATCAAGACTGGACATGGACGAGGACGTAGAAGTCGACGAGTTGCTATTCGGGGGTATGAGACTAGAGGAGGAATTCGTCCATCTTCTAATCGTGTAAGAGGAGGTATTTGTTGAAACTGTTGCCGTAGAGCTTGTCGAACTGGAAGAGTTTGAGGATGTGGATATAGTCGACGAGGTTGTTGAATCGCTGATGGAAGGTGATGTGCTCGAAGAATTGGAGCCGTGTAGCACCGTTGTGGAGGGGGATGTAGTTGAAGAAGTCGTTGAAGAGTCTGAAGGTGTCGAGGGAGATCTCGTCCACACAGTTGTTGTGGAAGGAATCGTCGTTGTCAAGGTGTCGTTCGGCGGCCGCAAAGTCATGTAGCATGTGCAAAGTGCTGAGGCTTGTCAGCTTGGAACTCTGTACGGAGACGAGGTAAGCATACAAGTCGACATAGCGCTGACCGGCTGGCTGGTAGAGCTGCAGTTGCCAAATTGACATCCTGCACCGCAATACGAGTGTCCGGTCCCGCAATAACCATATTGACTGCAGCAGTGTCCCGGACCACAATTCTGGTTGCTATCGCCCCCACATGCTCCCTCCATAAAGGCGCCAGGAGAAGAGGTGCAGTTTCCGTACTGCGGCTGACATCCACTGCCACAGTACGAAGAGTTTGTACCACAGTATCCATATGGGCCACAGCATTCTCCAGTCTCACAATTCCTCCCAGTATTGCCTCCGCATGCCCCATCTGAAATAGGCTGTTGACCCCGAGGGTTCGGCTCTCCCACACTGCAGTTTCCATACAGTGACTGGCACCCAGGTCCGCAATAGGATGCATTGCTGCCGCAGAAGCCATATTTACTGCAGCACTGCCCCAGGTCAGGAGTACAGCATAGGCCATCATTGGCTCTGCCGCACGTTCCATCGGGGGATTTATCGTACGAGCTGGGAGTTGGACCGATGGCAGGGGAGGCAGCACTACTTCTTGGCGCCTGATTTGAGGATAGATGCGACCAGGTCGTCGAACTATCGGCGCCATATACAGTGGACGAGGAAGAGAACGAGCTCACAATCGTAACAGAGACTGTGTCCGGGAGTTGTGGACTGCCTGGCGCATCGAGGGTTGAAGTGCTCGTCGGGAGATCTTTTGATGTCACTGACACAGAGGAAGTGGTCGTTCGACGGCAGCCGCACGGGTAAATTGTCTCTATCACAGGGCAAGTGCACCCTGCAGCGCACACATTAGCTTCCAGAAGCATTCGAGCCATGTCCTGACCTTACCTGTAGTCGCTCCAGGGGCCAAATCTTGGCTGCGAACGAGGTGGAGAAGCCAGCACCAAGCAGCCAGCGCCCATAGCATGGCCGCTGCTTCGAATTGGGGAGTTGACAGCTGTAAAGGCAGACGATCCTTCTTTCCGCGCAGTGAAATCCATTTGCAGCGTCTGAATTGGAGAAACTCCTGATTCCCAGGATTGTCAGGCCTTTGTTGCCATCGTCGGTCGGCTGCGCAACGCGAGCGACCGGCGGCGGGAGATTGTGCGCAGAGGGCTTGGAAGTGGCTAGACTTGTACGGCATAGCAGAGCGTTTCCTTGAAAGATTTCAAGTTGCCCTCCTTTGCACTAATATTCCGACCGAGGACATTATCAGCCACCGTTGGACGGCACGTGGACTTTGTCGCTTGCACCTGCGCAACGCTTCGTTTTCGCAGCAGACACACCTGTCGATTTGACGCCGAATAGCGAATAGCGCTTGCAATAAAACAGCTTTGAAGGCTTGAATACACGATTCATGCCACCGAGTCTGCTCTTTTAGGCACAAAGAATAAAGTGACAGCCCCGACGCGAGCCAAGTGATCAATTAATGCAATTCAGAACTGCATGTTACCGCATGTTGTGAAGCCTAGGCATTATCTCTTCCTGGCCATTACTAGTGCGGAGCCCCATTCTATGTTAACAAGATTCTCATCGTCACGGAAGTGATCATCATTCTCGGCGATCTCGTCGAACATCTGGTCCATGATGTCGCCACTCCCGCCCTTGGAACGAGCTTCCTGATCTGGGTGTTTCTCCATCCAGCCGTGGTACGAACTCGCGGTCCGGACATATTCCTTACATTGGCCAACGGAGATGCGCCGCTCCATGAACAGGGTGCCTTCGCCCGAGTGTCTCCCGTTGAGCGCCGGTTCATATTCAATTCTCTTGACGTCCTCCCAATCCTGTGCTGGCGGCTGGATGACTCGAAGCTTGTCCTGTAAATAAGAGCGTCCAGGCATAGGCCAATACGATCCAAGCTTATCAGGATGAGTGTCATAGGCATACGACATCATGATCTTACTAGCATTGGGGTAGTCCACAAACATATGGTCCTTGTAACCCCAGAATGCTACTGTGCCGCCGGAGCGGACCAACCTATGCATCTCAGGCCACAATCGAATGTAGTCGAACCAGTGAGCTGCTTGTGCGGCGACCACACAATCGACGATACCTTCACCCACAGAGGGGGTGCTCTCGGCCGAGCCTTGTTGGAACTCAATGTTCGACAATTGCTCTTCAGGGGAGTTCTCTTGGGCCTGCTTGACCATGCCCATCGATGGATCTGTCCCTATCACCTTCTCAAAGTGTTTGCTCATCTCGCGTGTTGCTATACCGGTTCCACATCCTAAATCCAGGCACAGTCGTTTAGGGCCCCGATGGTACGACAAGACAGCGTCGTAGAGGCTCGTGGGATAAGTCGGGCGAAAGGCTGCGTAGGAGGCATGACCGAAGGACGCTTTGCTGTTGGACATCAGCATGGCCAGCAGAATGAAGCCTGTCGATTGTACTTGCGCGAAAGTTGCCATACTGGGCTGCGGGCTCCAAGGTCGATATCTGTAGATTCGGCTGGAGGCTCAGAACGTAGACGTGTGCAATCTTCTTCGAGACGAGCGAGACCTTTGAAAACCTACCGCGGTCTCAACTACGTGCATCGAGTACGTTCGAGTTTAGACGCGTAGTATATTATATACGCATACGAAGTGTAAGGTACGGCCGCGCTTCTCGTACATTTACGTCAGGTGCACAGGCCGACATCGGCTAAGATAACGCTAACCCAATAGGGAACATCCACTCTTGCATGTTTGCCAGATTCGCCCCTCTTCTGGACGTACACCTTGACTTCTGCCGCAAAGACTTGGAACTGTTATGGCACCTTCAGACGTACCCGTGAAGAAGACCACCAAGAAAATTCACACGTGCCGATCCTAGCTATCCAGGGTAAATTCAAAACACTCGTGACAAACTTACCTCGGTCCCAATCCAATCTCACTGCCATTAGCATCATCTATCCCCATTCTCAGCCCGCTTGATGCACTTCATACCCACTGACACGTCCATTCCCTATCTTTAGGCCTCACGCACATCTGGGCGCATTGGACTAAGCAGGTCACCACCACGGAGACGCAATGGCCGCCTCATTCCATTGCAACGATCGGGCGGCAACAGAGAACGCATTGTACAATCACATTGCTGCTCTGGATGAGCCAACGATAAGGTCAGAGGAAGGCCGGGTGGTCTGGAGCAATGAAGAATATTCCTTTCTGGAGAATGCCTGTCCACGAACTGTCAACCCAAAGCTATGGCGACAGGGCCAACTGTGCAACATCCACGGCCTTTTCAAGATCACAGAAGGAATCTATCAAATTCGTGGCTACGACATCTCCAACCTTACGGTCGTTGAAGGAGACACGGGTGTCGTGGTAATGGACCCTCTCTCCACTTCGGCGCCTGCCAAGGCTGCGTTCGGATTGTATTGCAAGCACCGTGGCGAGAGGAAGATTAAGGGCGTGATATATACGCATTCACATATTGACCACTATGGCGGTGTCCTCGGTGTCGTGGCTCGAAGCCCGAATGGCAGATACGACTTCCCTATTATCGCACCTCAGGGATTCATAGAAGAAGCAACAAGTGAGAGTGTCTTCGCTGGTCCAATTATGAACAGACGAGCTGCATATATGTACGGCACACAGTTACCGAAAGGTCCAGAAGGGCAAGTAGGATGTGGCCTTGGCCTCACTGTGTCTAGAGGCAGACCAGCTCTTATCCCTCCAAATACCCACATCACCACTACAGGCCAGGAAATGAACGTTGACGGCATAACTATGGTCTTCCAAATGGTACCCGAGACTGAGGCGCCAGCAGAGATCAATGTGTACTTTCCCAAACACCGCGCTCTGTGCATTTCCGAATGCGCCACCAACAGCATGCACAACATCATCACTCTCCGCGGCACCCTCGTCCGCGACTGCAAGAAATGGGCCAAATACCTCGACGAAACCCTCGACCTCTTCTGTCAAAACGAAGACGAGAACCAATCCAGCGTCCTCTTCGCAGGCCACCACTGGCCAACCTGGGGCTCCTCGGCCATCAGGAACTTCGTCTCCTCGCAACGAGATCTCTACGCCTACATGCACGACCAAACCATCCGCCTCATGAATCTCGGCCTCAACGGGACCGAAATCGCCGAAAGGCTCACCCTACCTCCCTCTCTAGCAGACCAATGGCATTTACAAGGCTTCTATGGTTCCCTCAGCCACAACGTCAAGGCCATCTACCAACGCTACATGACCTGGTTCGACGGCAACCCGGCCAATCTGTGGAAGCATCCTCCCGCCGAAGAAGGAAAACGCTACGTCCATTGCATGGGCGGTATGGAAGCCACCATCTCCAAGGGCGAAGAATTCGCTTCTGCGGGAGACTTGCGATTCGCAGCGACGTTGTTAGATCATGCCGTCGTAGCTGATCCTTCCCATCGAAAGGCGAGGGAAGCACTGGCGAGTGTGTTCGAGAGACTCGGATTCGGAGCTGAGAATGCGACTTGGAGGAATTTTTACCTCTCTGCTGCCCAGAGTCTGCGGAGTTCGGTGAAGAGAGCCGGGCTAGGGACGCCGAATCCTGAAGCTTTAAAGGCTGTGAATCCGGATTTGACCATCGATCAGTGGCTGGACGGGTTATCGGTGCAGTTAGATGGCTCGAAAGCTGCGATGGCGGATGCTCAGGGAAAAGTGCCGGCTTTCACAATCAGCTTGGTCGTGCCTGAGCAGGATAGCTCCTGGCTCATTCGACTGAGTAATGGCACGCTGACTTATAGACGGAAGCAGAATTCGTCGAGCGAGCTCCAGCCGGCGGAACTAAAGCTGACGTTGAGAAAGGCAGACTTTTTCCAGATCATCGCGCATGGCAATATGGAGTGCGCCAAGGGAGCTTACAAGGGTGACTTGAGCGTCTTGATTCAATTGCTTGGCTATCTAGACATCCTACAGACGAGCCCGGAGCGAGCTGTAGGCAAATTGTAGAATCGCTGTATAGAGTTTTCACAGAGTTGCATTGACCCGCCTCTTGTCCTCTGCGGCGGGAAAAAGAGAGTAGAGAGGACTTTCTCGTGCTTCTTCGCCGGGCCTGTCATTTTTGCTTGCTTGTCAGGAGCTCGCAATTTACTTCTTTGAGTTGGTTCGAGTTGCTTTGGGCGTCGAGCGACCGCTGTGCGATTCATGTGTGGTGTTACCTAATGGTCATAGCAGGTGCGAATATTCAGTCGGGCTCAATCAGTCCTATTCTGGAGCCAGCTGCTTTTCCGCCGCTTGCTACTCGCGATCGGTCTCCGCTCGATCTTCTCATCGAGCGCCCACTCCGGTCGTCCCTCGCCCGTCCACTCGAACCACCTGATGCCGGCCCTAGAGTTGGCCTTGAAGAGCCTCACCTCCTCAAAGCCGGTCTCCGGCCGCGTGGGATCGAGCCTAGACGTCCCATCGATGTTAAGGTCATCTCTAATGGAAGTCCTAGTCCGCCGCCGAGAAGCTCTCGTCTCGGTGAAAGGTGACGAATTCGAAGAGAACGAGCTTTGGGCATCTGGCGTGGGTGATTTGACGGCCAGAGATGGCGTTGGCGTGACTTTGTAACCAGGTGTTGGGTTTGATGGGGAATGTGCTGCCTGGGCTGATGCGCGCTTACCATTTGCCTTGGGAGGCGGTGCTCTGAAAGGGAGCTTCGGTGATCTTTTTACCGTCAGTTCTTGACAACATGCGACGGTGAAATCTCGCAAGGGAAGTTGAGAAGGGCACTTACAGTAGTTGCGGCTCGAGGTCTGGCTCAAGGCGACCATCCACAGAACCAGAGACGTGAGTTCTCACCTCAGCATCTTCATCTTTCTTGTCGTCGTCATTCATGCCGCTATCTCGTCGCGCCAGTCGGGGCACCTTTGCAGCCTCAACAGCCGCAGCGAGGATTTCAGCCTTGTCAAGTGCGACATCCTGAGCAGCACAAGCATCCGGAGGCGTGTGGCGAGGCCGGTAGGGGCCGATTTTTCTTCTCTCGGTCAAGAATACTGTAGCGTCCTCGTCACTCCGCGGAGGTGGACTGCCATATCGTATGCGAACAGAAGTCTCGCCGTCGATGCCACGCCTCATTTTCTGATGCGAGGCCCTACGTGTCATTAGTCGGTGTCCTGAAGGCAAACGGCAAATTTGAACAGGTCAAGCAAATAGTCTCAAGCTAGCCTGCAGACGTCCGCTTTGTCGGCGCCATCAAAGCATAGACTCACGTTGAAGGTCTCACGGAGACGGTGGCGGTGTTGACGGATGCGTTGTCTAGAAGCGGCTTGTTCGGGTGGTGTGACAGGGGCGGACGACTCAAACCCAAAGCAGAGTGTGTGTCTGAGACAAGTGTCAGAGGTGCAAAGCGAAGGAAAAGTAGTGTTGTGGTGGATGCAGTGGTGGACGACGGCAGTTGGTGGTGGAGGAATGTGAATGTGTAGTAGGTAGGCAGAAAGGAAAGATGCTTCCAAGCAGGGCAAAGCGTAAAAGCGCGGTGGCGCCAAGCACAGGCCATGCGATCACGGGTCTGACTTCACCTTAAGCTCCCTGTGCGTCTACAGACGCTCTCCCCGGACTTTGCGGGACTTTGCATACGTTATGGCAGGTACTCGTTGCTGAACTTGTCTTACTCGACGCCAACATCTCCAATTGCTGATCTGTCGACGGCAAAGCTACGGCTGTTCCGGACCACAACTTTACCTCCCCGAAGCGACTCTATTGTGCACCGACTAAGCTTTAGCTGAAGAATCTGGTATTAGCATGGTTCGATGAGAGAGCCAACAAAGAAATATCGATGTCCGCACGATTCTGACCACAGGCATCCCAACCGTTTGTCGACGAGATCGACGATGCATCGGCGAACGGTAAGCCGGGTGGTGCGACACGAGGGATCCCGAAGCTTGCCAGGCTTTCTTGTGACGGACCGAACATCGCCAAAGCGACGGAAACGATATTGAGCATCTGTTACACAGCTCATAACGGATATCACATTACCATGTCAATGCGACGACGTGAACGATGGTACGTTGAAGGATCAAGCTTGCTAGCTCCTTCGAGAGCGAGCACAGCAAGGTCGGTCAAGGCTGTCCCAAGAGTACCGGAGAGGACATTGAACGTCAAGCATTGCTTCGCTGGTAATTCTATGTTCAGGTGTCAAGTCGCGCCACGTCCTGGTGGTTGGAATCGTTGCAGAGTGAGCGAGTGCTGTAACATGTGCATTGCTCCTTGCCTTGCTTGCTGACAGTGGAGCTTTTCAGACCGTCAGATTTCATTAAATTGCACGTCGATCCACGTTGCAGCAACAATCTCACTATCTTGAACGATTAGTATGAAGCTACCTCCGCATGCAACGCGATCCACACTCTCTTATTGTTCAGATCATCCGTCTACCACTCTCCAAATCGTCCGCTTCGAACGAGGGGAGTGGCCGACCAAGAACCGTTGGCGTCGATAAAACGCTGTGAAAAAGTGTAGACGTAGATGAAGGTGATGGTGCAGGTGGAGGAACAGATGCTGGCGGCGGAAGATACCAACTGATATTAAGATGCATATTTGCCCCTGGCACAATCAGCAACCCAACTCCTTATCTTATGATGATCGCATACTTACCGACCGTCAAAAAAATTGCTCGATGAGTCTCACCGTGCGCTCCGAGGATTGGAGAGGGGTGGAGATTGTGGAAGTTGAATCGTATCGAAGTTTGCGGTTGAGGCGATGCGATGAGAGTTTGCCCGTGGGTGGTTGTCACATGTAGAAGATGACGTTGATGGGACAGCTGGTATGGACGTACATCGCAGTAGCCGTCTGGTAAGTTGCCATGAGGAGTTTGGATGTGTCGGAGTGGTAGAGTGCGGTATGACCCTGTTAGATAGACGGTAGATGCTGTTGGTGTGCGTGCTGGTGCTGGGAGCTCGTCGAGGATAAAGATTGTTAGTCCACGATCAACATTGTAACATGAGATCAGTCGATGGCAGAAACTGAAAATACAGAGCGTGCTGTCTATATTCTTTTTTTCAGTCTTGGGAAAGAAGGAGATCTCCTCAAGTCCACGATGTATCTTCGAGAAGTTGTCGTCGCGTAGCTAGATTATTCTGCGAGGTGCCTAGGCTTGACTTTCTTCGCGCAAGAAGATCATGAAAGGTCCGTGAAGCACCCAGGGAGTCAACCTGACGGTACAGAGTCCGCCGTAGTCAGCACTGGAGCATTCTCGAGCCGCGGGACTGCTCACATGAATATCTGAGCCGCAGAGCTGCCCTGAATCATCTCTCGGAACCTCTCAGCGCGCCTGGCCCAATGCAAAGAATGATTGGCGCAAGAGACTGGCGAGACATGGAGTTTGCGTACCTCAACACTCCTGCCAAAGGTCCTTATGGTATCCCTCAGTGAGTTCCTTGTCCTCTCCATACCTAGGAAGATCCGAGTCAGTCGACGGCCATTTCGAAGAGATCAAGTGAGCACTGCCTACTTCTGCTGCCACATCGAAAACCCTCCTTCGAGCACGTAGACCGTCTGCTTCGTCTTACTATCCTCATCACCCAGTCTCTCCCTCTCCCGCAAATACCTCAAAGCACTCGAAGGCCCTCGCTGCTGGGATAAAGCACAGTGGAACACCACCGTGTCTTTGTCCTTCAAACTCCGCACCAGCTCTGGCATCTTATAATCATGCGTATTGGTCGGTACATTTTGGCATCCGAGGATATGCCCACCGATATAGTCGCTGTCCCGGACGTCAATGACGGCCAATCCAGGAGATTTCGCCCGGACCTTCTCAGCGAGCTGTTCGCGAGACATGCGTGGTAGATTGGCTATTGTATAGCTAGACATGGCTCTCCGAAAGATAAAAATGTTTGTGGTCTTTGGGGACCCGATATAGGTCCTCTATAGCTTGTTTCCGTTTGTGGTCGGCCCGATTCCGTGGCTGATTGTTGGGTGAAAGTAAGGCCTTGCCGGAGAGTGGAGAAGCTCCAATTCTCGTTCGAGCAACGGCGAGTTGGTCGTCGCAACTGGAATATGACGTTCTCACAGCCGTCTTGATGCTAGATCACAAGTGTTGAACCGGGCTGGAGGTGTTCAAGGTTCGTGTTACGAGCTCGAACAAATTTGGAGGAGGACGTGAAGTTTGGTCTCAAGTGAGGATCAATCAAGTTGCGCGGTGATGTCCATCAAATTTTCATTGACCCATTTGTGTGGAACCATCTTCTCACATGCAAAGCATCGTAGACGCATGATTTGAAGATATGCGGTGCGCGCAGGAGCAGAAAGAGTGAGGTCTGCTCGAGGAGATGAAACAGTTCTTTTGGAGTTACAACTTGCTTCCTTTCCATTTGGGCTTCCTCTTCTCGACGAAGGCTCTGACTCCCTCCTTCAGATTGTCACCAGCTTGGAGTCGAGGCTGCCAATATTCCAACGCATATCTCGTTGCCTCATCCGCTCCCATCCCTTCCCATCCCAATTTGATGCCCTCTCTACTCACGATCACCGCGTCGGGGCTGTTCGCGGCAATCAACTTGGCATACTCAATAGACGCCTCGACCACCTCACCTTCCTTGTCTCCTACCACCTTGTTGATCATTCCCCATTCTAATGCCTCGTCTGCCGAGATAGGTCTCCCCGTCAGAGCTAACTCCATGGCTCTTGGTCTGCCCACGGTCCTGATGAGCCTGGGCAGCGCTCCGGCAGCGGCCACGACACCGATTTTGACTTCAGGCAGAGCAAATGTGGCTTTCTTTGCGGCCACGACGAGATCGCAGTTGATAATCATCTCACAGCCGCCGCCGAAACAGATGCCATTGACGGCTGCGATGATCGGTTTCTTCCCGCCTCTTCGTGAGAGAGCGCCGAAGCCTTGGTCTGACATGGCTCGCGGCTTCTTGCTCTTGTTCATGGTGTCCCATTCTGTGCCTGTCAGCATTCCACTACCGCTCATCTGTAATGCCCAGATAGAGTGCACCTTTCAGATCTGCACCAGCACAGAACGCCCTGCCCGTGCCTGTAATGATTCCCACGACTAGAGCCGGCTCTTCATCCAACCAGTTCCATATTCTCTCCAGCTCTTGATTGAACTCGTCGTTGATACAGTTCAGATCTTTCGGTCGGTTCAGGCGGACTAGTAATACTCCCGTGGCCGGATAGGAGATGACTGCGTGTTTCGATGGAGGCTGCGGCTTCTCGAGCTGAGGCTTGAAGCTGATCGGGGCCATGGTGCGGAATCGTCTTTCGCAGAGCGAGCTGGCCTCTTGGAATTGAGTGGCCTGTTGGAATCAAAGAGCCCGTTCTCGATATCAACGCCCTTGAATACTTCCTACACCCTCACGTTCTCCATGCTTCGACACGGAGCTCTGCGGGGGGAGCTCTGATGTTCGGGTAGCACGTCCCTACCGAGACGGTAGACCGAGGCTTTTCATGCATCAGTCTGTCGCGCTGCTCGACGTGGAGCGTGTATGGCCTCGTGTGATGCTCTTGCAGTGTGTCTTGGCACTTGGTGATCTCATGCTCAGTCAGGACATGTCAAGTATATCGATGACGAAGCCATGGTGACCAGATCGTCGTCGTCAACGGCCTGGCATCCCCTCGAGCCATGTTTTTGGACATACCAAGCGACATGAACATCGACATCATCTCGAACGTCGTGACTACGTCCTGTCCTTTCGATTTCAAACGTCGCGCAGTTCGCTCTCGTCGATTCAACCCCAGGGTTCACCCGCTGCCGAGGAAGTTGTACTTCACGACAAAGCAAATGTCACTTCTACTCACCTGATCATCTCCTCGTCACTTCCTTCTGCAGCATATCACTTCGAAGCTTCTCGTTGTCGTTCATTCAACCTTTTAGCTGACGCGTCGCCGCACTCGACATCAAGCCGCGATGTAGCATATATATATAATTTCTTTCCCCCGGAACACCAATCAAATCACACAAAATCCTCCGTGGCGCAATTGGCTAGCGCGTTCGGCTGTTACTTCTCCCACGAGAAAGCAGTTAACCGGAAGGTTGGTGGTTCAAGCCCACCCGGGGGAGCAATATACTTGCACCCTTTCTTTTTGGGATCTTTTATAAAAGGATTCGATTTGCTGAATTTTTGCTTCAATGTTACGACCATTTCTATTCTATCTCGTCATTTCGAGTTTTCACGGCACCTTCAAAATCCACCCCGAAAACAACCAAAAAGCCTTTTCCTTCCACGCCTTCTCTTTCATTGAAAAGAAAGTCATGTTTTTATATAACTTTGCGATAGACACAGCCCGGAAGCTAGTCGTCTGTAGAGGAGGCCGGACCACAGAAGTTCCGATGCCCTATTCGCTACCCATCTGCTTGATGGCATTTCAATCGGCCTCCAAGCCTTTGACTCAACTTATCGTTTGACAGAAGCCTATCCTTCAGGATTGAGGTGAGGAGAGTCACGAGCGCATCAGGGCTGCGCCTCGACGCTTGTCGTTCATGTCAAGGCAAAAGATCATGTCTTTAAACAGTTGTATTCCGAGCTGGCATCATGTTTGTTATCGCCCATATGCTTACTCAAACGACGATGTTTGAATGGTCATGGGCCATCATGAGCTGGCATTGGCAAACGATGTGGTGTTTGTCAATGGTCAGGATGCCACAGGAGCAACATGTGAGCCTGGAAGCCACGCAAGAGGATAGCATAAAAATCCTTCTGCTTTCACACTCCTCTCGACTTTCGCTTTCACAGGGCTCTGGAGCTTCGACCGAAATCATTCAGCAAGCGTGCCACGTCTTCAAGATGTTCTCCGCTCACCTCTTACCATCCATGCTCCTGGCCATCCCCGGAATACTTTCCCTCGTCACGGCCCTCCCTGCTCCATTGGAGGCTTCTCACAACCTCTCCAAACGTTGGTACGGAGTGGTGCAAGCTCCTGCGGATCCAAAGTCCGGAACGGGCGTCTACACCTGGCCAGTGACAGAACGAGATCCAATCAGAGGCAATTTAGCTCCGATCTGGTACTGTTTCGAAGACGTCTATTCCGCCAAAACTCTCACTCCAATCGTCAGACAGGCCATCCAGAAATGGAGACCAGCTTTGAGTCCAAATTCCGCGGTAGTAATCGGACTGCACCCGGAGTGTAGAGGAAATGGGACTCGTATCTGTAAGAGTTTGAAGCATGGAGATGACGCATTGGTCATATCCGACGAACGTAAGCCTGAGGGGAGTCCTTTGTCGACCACCGATTACAATTACAAAGACCAGGAGGCTGGGCGTCATTATATTCGCTTCCGCGGTATCGGCGGAGATCAGACAGAAAATGAACTCGTGCGCAGCATGGCTCACGAACTGGGTTTGTGGAGTGACTCGTCCGCGTGGAAGATGACGCTGAAATGATTTCAGGACATGTCATTGGGCTTGCACACGAGCATCAGCGCGAAGGGCGTGACAGAGCCGGACTTGTCGTTCACTCCAAGTCCATGGCCGATTACTACCAAGTATGTCCGGCCGAGGTTTTTGGCAGCCGATGCTGATTTGATGTGAGGCCAAGACAAAAGTCATCGACGACAAGGCGGCTCCAGAATTTGCGCACATCACGAATGACGCGAATGGCGACAGGAAGATGGCTCTTGTGTATGCTCGCCTTTCAAGTATCTCCGAATAAGCGAGCTTTGCTAAGGGAGCTCACAGGCTTCAAAATCCTGACCTTGCCAAGGAGTATAGCATAGGAGAAGCCATCAACTTCATGAAAGGTTCGCAAATAGGCGGTGAATATCTAGGATTCCAGGAGGGTGGTCCATTCGATTGGCAGAGCATCATGCTCTACAGCTCCTGGCAAGGTGCCGCCTCACTACCGAACTCTGCTGCTCCGTCTAGTGCCAGCTCAGAAGGAAACGAAGAGGATGCCATAGACGAGGAGCCATCACATCCCTCGATAAGTCGCGCGGTCATAGTCCGCGAAGGTGCTGATGGCAGAGAGCATGCTATCTTCCAGGGAGGCAGTTACGATGCCAGTCTCGCGAAGCCATCGAGAGGAGATGTGCAGAGAGTGATTGCTTTGTATCCGAAACGCCAAAACAAGTCGTGATTTCCATTGCGGCAGGAATTTGGCAGTTTATAGAGCGTGTTGTGGAACCCATGCGGTTGAGAACTTGAGGAGTTGCGAGTACTGAAATTTGCCTTTGTGATGCTTCTCCAGCTTGGGGACAAGGAAGACAGGCCATTTTGAACAACATCCCGTAAGGTCCAGAGGTCCCAGCACGCGGGCATTTCGGAGCTTCAATGTCACACACTGCATTCCTTCTTTCTTTCACGGGGTTCTGTGACATTCAGCCCAGCGTTATGTGCATAAAGCGCGAAGCATGCCGCAATCAGCAGTGCAAGGCCCGCCATACCTACAGCAACCCACAGTGCGATGCGATATCCATGTAATAGACTCTCACTGTCAGGGTCCACTTGTAACTCAGCAGTGCCAGCAACTCCCAGGCCTAGGGAGACGCTGTAGTTGATGACGGTATTCGCCAAACTAGCCGCAATTCCCTGCAAATTTCTCGGTGCCATGTCCGATAGGATCAACGTGGAAGCCGGGAAGGAAATGTCCATACCGAACGAGATGATGATGAAGGCGACGAACGTCTCGGCCCAATACGTCTGTCTAGCTCCCATCGTAGCCGATAGGATATTGCCGACCATGAAAGATGTGGCGGCTATCATCAGCAGCCACGGAGCTGGAATGTGGCGAATCGAGAGGCCAGTGCTGAGAGCAGCAATGCAACCCCCCAAAGCGAGAGTGATGAGTTGTACACACGTTTCAACAGGCGTAAGTGTCCGGATAGTCTCCAAAATCTGGACGGTGTAGAAGATGAAGACACCGAAGGAAGCCCATCCAAGTCCCACAATGACAAGAATCGAGACGGTACCGAAAGAGAAGATCTCTATTGGGAGTAGAGGGTGAGAAATTCGAGTTTGATAGAAGACAAAGGCGACCAAGAGCAATAGGCCAACGATCAAGAGAACGCAGACGTAGGCACTGGCCCAGGTGACAACCGTTGCTTGGTTCCACGCGAAATTGAAGAGCACCAGACCGCTCACGCCAAGGAAAGTGCCGATGTAATCAAACTTCTGGCCATGATTGTGAGCTTCTTTCTCGTCAGGGATAACGAAGTAAGCCCCAAAGGCAAGACCAGTGGCTGTGATTCCCATGCTCCAGAACGACCAAGGCCACCAAGCGAATTGACTGAAGATACTAGCGAATATGCCTCCAATCCAGAACCCGGAAGGTGCAGTCATTGCGAACAGCGCGAAAACAACATCCTTTCGTCGGCCGTTTGGGTACGAGCGTCCGCAGATGGCAAGAGCATTTGGCAGAAGGATTGCTGGGCCGATTCCCCTGATGCCTTGAGAGACGCAGAACATTATGACAGCGGCGTTACCTTTGGCCGCGTAGACACTTAGGCCCACCAGTGTGGAGAACAGACCGAACCAACTCCATCCAATGACCACCATCGTTTTCGGTCCCAGCATGTCGCCTAGACGTCCAGCCGGCAGTACGAAGGTGCCGACGGTCAAAGAATAAGCTGCTGCCATCCATGATAATTGTGCGGGATCCGATGTACCGAGCGACTCGCCTATGATGTGCAGGGGTACGAGTGTTTGGCCAAGAGCGGCTTGCGTGAGAAGTTGGGTGCAGCATAGAAGGCAAACGAAGACGAATTCATGGGCCGGGCTGAACGTCATGTACAGCGGAATGTCGTCTTCAGAGTGCTGCTGTCCTGTCTTGGCGGCTCCGTCATCACGAGCGGCTGGAGTGCCGTTGCCGGATTCGATCTTGTCTTCATCGACGTCGATTGTCTCTCGACGATTGTGTGCTGACAGTGGCATTGCCGTTGGGTCCTCCATGATCGAGCAGCTGGGAAACGCAGTCAGAGTCCGACACCATTACAGATGGATCACAAGGTATATTCAGAGCCTTATAGGATATTGTTTGGCCACTGCTCGCAGCGCAAGATGCATCAATGATTCCATGCTTGTGTGTTGGGAGCAGTCCCGCAATCAGAGAGCGGAGTTATTGTGGAGCAACGCGGGAAGATACCTAGACCCGCGCGTCCAAGCCTAACGTTGCGGTATCTTGCTTGCCTCAGGCATAACCGGCCTCGTCGTACAGAGACTCGCTTCTCCCGCTTGATGAGTTCAGGAGGACGGAGACGATCTTCAGAATGTCACAATTGTCAAAGGATGTCATGACGCACAGTGTGCGGTCCGATGGTGCCGGCAACCGAATTCGATAACTCCGGCCACTTCGGCCGATGGACGGCAACTGCGAAAATTATGGTTTCCCTGTCCTTTGAGTCTCTGTCCTAGGAGTCATTCTCTTGCCTTGAAGATTCCATCCATCACGGACGTCTGGCTTGAGTTAGTCTGGCTCGAGTTATTGGCGTGACTGTTTGGGCTTTCGAATGAGGTTTTGGCTGATGCTCCTCGCCATGTTCCTGATAATCGTTTCCACCAACGTCGTGGGAAATCGATCTTCTCAACGGGTCGATTCGTGCGTCGAGCGTGTATCACGTAATTTATTAGAGCAAAGAAAGCACAGATGTTGATCTAGAAAAAGAGAACTTTCACATGCGCCAAGTCTAAGGTACGATCGCCATGCGCTAACGGGCCGTCGCGCGTGCCGCACGTGCATCGGCACAACCTTCCGGCATACGCGTTTCGAAGTGAGTTGAGATGAAAAAGCTCCATCTCCTGTCCGGGTTTCAACTTGTTCATGACTTACTCACGACCCACTGCCAGACGATGACAAAACCGTAAAGCTGGCGAAGAAGACTAGACCGTCCGCCATGCTCGCTACAGCAACCCGTTCTCACAACTCATGACGATGCGATACCGGCATGTCATCTCAAAGACCGCCCGCCGCACAACGCGCCGCTATCCTTTCCTTCGCCATGCCTCGATCACCACCATTGTCCTGATACTAGTCTGGATCTACGCGGTCTACAGCGGCGAACGATCGACATACGAATCTCACATTCGAGCGTGTCATTGGGACAAGTGGGAAGAATGGCCGCGCGAGGCAAGACCGCACCACTCCGTCTTCGTTGCCGATCCGCAGCTTGTCGATCCACATACGTACCCGGGAAGGCCATGGCCTCTGTCGAGCTTGACTGAGAAATATACGGATCTATACATGAGCAGGAACTTCCGTCTCATAAATCAACAATTGGATCCAGACTCCGTGGTGTTTCTGGGAGACCTTTTTGATGGAGGAAGAGAATGGGCGACTAGCAAGGCTAGATATCTGAAGGCGAGTCAACGAGACACTCTGGTAAAGCTCGCCATTCTTGGGGAGGGAGAGAAGGAGGGACAACGAGAGAGTCTGACCAATGTCGACTTTGTCCAGGGCGAGAACGGCAGATGGGCGAAATGGGGAGGGAGGCAGTGGAATGCCGACTTCGATCGGTTCGGCCGAATCTTCTTTGATGCTGCGCAGCTGTACCCCGGCTCAGAAGTCGACCTCCTGCCTGCGTACGATGTCCCAGTGGACCCAATTAGCATGGAGAATGGCGCCAAGAACGTTACTTGGACTCAATACGGCGTTACCAGTCGCAAATATCGACGGGTCATGACAAGTCTGCCCGGCAACCACGATCTTGGATTTGGTTCGGGAGTGCAACTGCCGGTCCGCGATCGCTTTCGGAGTCACTTTGGTGCTACTAATAATGTCTATGTTCTCGGAAACCATACCTTTGTCAGCGTTGACTCTCCCTCCTATTCCGCTTTTGATGAGTATGTGCCTGGTGGAGAGGTCTCCGCGGAACGAAGGAATCAGTATTACAAGACTTGGAAGCCTACAAGCGACTTCCTCGATGATCTGGAGAGGAAGGCTCCGAAAGTGGTCGCAGAAACTATGAATGAGTACTTTCCTGGATCGCACCCAATCAAAGGCTTCCGACACGAGGCTATCAACGCCAATGAGAGCCAACCAGAGCCTCGAGACGTTTCGGACGTTCCTAAAGACAAACCAATCCTGCCGGTGGTATTGCTCACTCACGTCCCGCTTTTTCGCAATCCAGATACGGACTGTGGGCGCCTTAGGGAAAAGGGCAAAGCGATCGCGGTGGCGCGAGGCTATCAATATCAAAATGTCCTCACCCCTACTCTGTCCAATGCAATCGTGAAAAAAGTGTCCACAGCCGGCGATATTATGCACGTCTTCTCTGGAGACGATCACGACTACTGTGACGTAACGCATCGCTTTAACGTGGGTCGCTGGAATGAAGAAGAGCAAAAAGACAAAGTCGAGATGCGCACCATGCGCGAGGTGACAGTGAAGAGCTTCAGCTGGGCTATGGGTGTTCGTCGGCCTGGGTTCCTGCTCGTGAGCCTTTGGAACCCCGTGGATGAGATGGGCAACACAGTAGGGACACCATTGCCAACTATTGAGACCCAGCTTTGCCTATTGCCCGACCAGCTCAGTATTTTCATCAACTACGCGATCCTGCTCGGATGGACATTGCTTATCCTCGTCATTCGCGCCGGTTTAAAGGCTGCGCGGAATCGCCAGAGCATAGATGAGGAGGACAGTGAAGACGACATGGTGGGCTCGCGCCTCACTCTCCCGCGCTACCAGTCAAGGTTCATCGGCAAGCAGGACAGTAAAACGAATGGTTATGCCAATGGCCATAGCTCCGCAAATGGCGACGCCAAAGGACGGCAGCGCGCATCTTCAACTTCGATGTCTACATCGAATGGCAATAACAACAACACGTTGGGCGTACAACGCAGTTTCAATGCCAGGACCCGAAGCGTCTCGCCTGCTGCAGCCGTGACTGCCAGCAACAACTACAATCCCAACACAAACGAATATGGCTTGCCTAATCTGCAAGAGCATTCTGGTCCACTGATCGAGAGAGCTGGTTATTACCCGCCAGTGAAGTGGCAGGATCCGAACGAATCTGATGAAGAGTCACACCTTGGCGATGATGAGCAAGATAGTCAGGCGAAGTGGAAAAAGCGAAGACGGCCACGAAGCAAAGCGAGGATAGCCTTGGATGAATTTATTGCAAGCGTGGCATTTGTAGCCATTCCAAGCGGACTGTTCTACGGCTTTCTCATTAGAAATGGATGAGCTGAAGGCAAGAACGGAATGGCCGCTTGGAATGTCCATAACCAGCTGAGCGTCTGTAAGCATATTGAGCGAGCATTGTACTGTACAACTGATGGGTAATGGAGAGCTTGTTGCATTAATCGATGAGCTTCCCCGTCTTCAATGGTATCAGCATCTGGTATATACACAACGCCAACAGCAGCAAATTGGCCACCCTGACAAGCTGCATGCCGCCATGTGCACCACGATGTATGCCAAGGATTACAGACACTGTGGAGCCGAGAGAAACATCCACCTATGCAGGTACACTGGGAGCTCACATGGGATCGATGCAACATCCGGGCGGGTCGCAGGACTGAAAGTTATCTCAGAGCAGCAACAGCACGATCAAGACCACGACTTCTTACCTTTCTGCGGCCAATTTGACGGATCAGGTGCATTGGAATTTTGTAAGTCGACCGACCTTGGGGAGCGGCAAAAGAGCCGACCGGGTTGGCTTTGTGGACGAGGAACGATGTGCCTTTTGTACAGAGAGTGCATGTTTAGAAGCAAGGACTGATTGAGTCCGCGGCCCCGCTGGTCAAGACGAGGGATGGCAAGTGGATCAAATTCTACCATTGGGTTGGTCTGCGACCTGTTGTGTATATGACGGGACAGTACAGTACCGTCCAGGTAAGACAGGCAGTATTTCCTTTGCTGAGTATGCCAGGCTGACATAGTGTAGATGCTGGTGGGACCTGGGAACCGACCTCGTGGCCCACCCATTGCTCGATTTGAAGTTCCACAACTTCAGCCTGTGTATACCGAAGGACAGGTCAGTAATGTTCTGTTCAGCGAGGGGTTGATCCACTTCAAAGGGAATTGGATCATCTGCTTCGGGGAGGGAAATGCTCATTTGCGGACCGCTATTGCTACGGTTCAGCCCTAAGATGGAGCAAGACTTGAGACCGATCTCGCTAAGGCCTACCGATTATTCAGAGTTGAATCACTACAAGCGATACTCGCACTATGGCAAGTGGAGCCGGCTCACCCGGGTCGTACAGAGTTTGTCCCTGCAGTGGTGAGGTGGTTGAAGTTCAGGATTCACTCAAGCGGGGCGTGGAACTTGACTACGCCCACCACGAGCTCAAACGCGGTGGAACTTGGGTGGCATGTGCATTACACAGCATTGTATTGCCTGTACGAAGAGGATGTGCGTGAACGCATGCAACAACACATGCGACGTGGGCGACTCATTTGTGCTAGCCGCCTCGAGCTGATCCTTGTAAACCCTTCCCAGCATAGCAGCTTGATGGGTGAACCATTTCTTCCTCGGCATAGTTCTCTCTTCATCTCTACAGTGTTTCAATAGCAGGAATATGCGAACACTCATATCGTTTGCTGTCGTGGCTTTGGGAGCAGCTTCGCCAGTTGCGAAGCGACAGATGGATCAGAAGAAACCGCCGTTGCATTTCTTCGTCTTGTAAGTCAAGATCGACTGCCCGGATATCAGGACCGACTCACAAGGAAACAGCGGCGACTCTTATTCCAGTACCGAATTCGATGTCACAAGTCCAGCTCCGTCAATAGAACAGCCGCTTGGTTTTCCTCCTGTGGGACACTCGCCAGACGACCTGACTGCAAATCCTCTAATAGCAGAGACGTCGACGGCCAATGGTCCCAACTGGGTTGAATTCCTCACAGTCCGAGACAATACTACCGCTACCCTGACATACGATTTTGCAATCAGCGGTGCCTCCATCCCAGATGGCTTCACGGACCAGATTCTGAACGT
Organism: Lecanosticta acicola; assembly: GCA_963674455.1. NCBI lineage: Eukaryota > Fungi > Ascomycota > Dothideomycetes > Mycosphaerellales > Mycosphaerellaceae > Lecanosticta > Lecanosticta acicola. The sequence goes on along the minus strand of CAVMBE010000040.1, from coordinate 11,601 downwards.
CTACGAACCAAAATACTCCTCCCTCTACAGCGGCAACGCAACGAGGCCATGCACCGCTACTTCATGGAACAGCAATTCCAGCATCTTCGCCTCCTGGATCGGAATCAACGATATAAACTGGTGCTCGCTGCTCTTCACGAACACTCCAGATGTCCCCTTTTCCCAATGCCTCCCACCTCGAATGGACAGCTACTTCAACCTCATGGACAACCTATACATCACCGGCGCAAGGAATTACTTCTTCGTAAACATGCCTCCCCTCCAACGGGCACCCATGGTCTTCGCACACGGCCAGAGGATCATCGACAATTATGCACAAGGCGTCGAACTCTTCAACCACCACCTCCTACCGCGTTATGTCCAGAATTTCACGGCGATGCATCCGGGCAGCAGAGCTATCGTACATGATGCGCATACTTTCTTTGCGAGGATACTAGACAACCCGACGTGGTATGGATTCAGGGATAGTAGATGTTATAGTTGTATCGGATGCTATAACGTCACGGGCTGCTTCTGGTCGAATGATTACCATCCAGTATGGCAGGTTCATGAGCGGTTGGCGGAGGATATGGTGGCGAACTTGACGAGTATAGGCTGGCCCGTCCTGGAATTTGAGTGACGGCTGCGTCTCCAGTAGTGATCCTGTCAAAGCAACGAGGAGCTGAAGTAGACAGAATTGGACCTGAGATGGTGCTTACGGCTCACTGAGTCGAATTCTGCTGTCTCAGTCTGAGTCCCCGTGAGACCTGAATCTCAAAATAACACGAGCCTGCTTAAACCAATCCATATCCCGAAAGGTCTCCTAGAGCCCGGGTGGTCCCTACCAACAGACATCGCTGTCTCCTCGTCCACACTCGTCGAACATCTCGAATATGTTCCGCAAAAAGCGATTACATCTCTAACATGGCGAGACATCTGCCAATGCAACCTCTTCCTCCACTTCCAGAAGTCCCAAGACGTCGATTCATCTCTTCGACGTCCGGAGAATGGGTCCATCGCTCTGGAATTCAGTCGTTGATGTCATACTTCCTGTCCATGTTGAAAATTTATGGGTCGTGGTTGTTCGTAACTGGGTATCGCCTACAATCGTGCCTGCAGAGACCGTAGTAGCCGTCCAGCTCTCGTCCATGATCGGAATCTAGCGAGGACTGGAATAGTGTCAGTGACAAGATCATCTCAGTCGAAGTAAGAATGGCCCTTTGGGCAGCTCGACCGCTCAAAAGCAGGTAAGAGTTAGCAAACCCCTCCGGCTTGTGGGTGCTGCATGGTCGCCAAACATAAGACGACATCCTTGATGATGTTGTACGGATCTCAGCCCACCACTGTACAGAGCCGTTGACGCAGATCTCTGCAGCAGAGTTACAGAGCAGCAGACTTGTCCTTCAACATGCGCCAAGAGATAGGCCAAGTCCAGGCGCCGTTCCATGCTAGTGATCTCTGCGAATACACACCGATCCGGTGATAAGCATGCTCGATCTCGACACTTAGTCCGGGTTTCGTTGGCGACTACAACTTGCCCAAAATGCTTCAAATCACAAGCTTTCGGCGTCACACGCGGCTTCTTTGTGTGAAGATTGCAAGATGGGTGTTCGAGACGTCGAAACAAACATCGCCAAAGTGCCCACGCCGCGCTCGAGAAGCAATTCCGAACCCGAAGATGGAGATATCGTAGAGAATGGCCAAATCACTCAGAAATATGGTCGAACCAAGAGAGGACTCTCTGGGCGTCATGTCCAGCTCATGGCAATCGGCGGTTCCATTGGCAGTGGGTTTGAAGGGCAGATACACGGGGAGTTGAAGCTGACGTTCACGCCAGCTGGTCTCTTCGTTGGAATCGGATCATCTCTCAGCAAAGCCGGACCATTGAGCGTCGTGCTGGCATATCTGATTTATCCGTCGTTGTTCATCTGGCCCTGCAGTATGTGTGTTGCGGAGATGGCGACGTACTTGCCCATTCGAGGAAGCGTGTATGAATTTGCGACTCGATTCGTTGATCCTGCATTTGGATTCATGCTGGGCTGGAGGTCAGTTAGAGTCTTGATGCCCCGTATTCAGATGTCTATCCTAACATGCTTGCAGTTATTTCTATGCAAGTTCAATGCTTTACTGCGCTGAGATTTCCGCTGCAACGACTGTCCTGGAGTACTGGAACGCACCGGTCAATCCTGCTGTGTGGGTGGCATTGATTTTGGCGGTGTGCCTATTTCTCAATATCTTTGCTGTGAAGTGAGTACTCTAAAAGAACGCAGCTGACATTCACTGATTTCATTAGGTGGTACGGAGAAAGCGAGTTCATCTTTTCCTGCACCAAGCTGTTACTCATCATCGGTCTCTGCCTTCTCACCTTTATCACAATGGTTGGAGGCAATCCAAGGCACGATGCATACGGCTTCAGATACTGGACGAAGGGTAACGCGATGCATGAGTACTACACTACCGGGCCGACTGGTCGCTTCTTGGGTTTCTGGAGTGTAATACTTTATGCGGCATTCTCAGTCTCTGGTCCGGACATGATTGCGTTGGGTGCTGGAGAGATCAAAAATCCAAGAAGGAACATTCCTAGGGTCGCCCGCATGGTCTTTTTCCGGATTTTAGGATTCTATGTCTTCGGTGTTCTGGGCGTTGGCATCATTTGCTCCAGCAGAGATCCTCGCCTGCTTGGCGCAATAAACGACGGCTCCGTCGGATCAGCGGCCTCTCCGTGGGTCATAGGCATTACCAATCTTGGGATCAGCGGGCTGGCCGGCTTCGTGAACGTGGCGATCTTGCTCTCCGGATGGTCTTGTGGAAACGCATACCTTTACACCGCCTCCAGGACTCTGTATTCACTGGCGCTCGACGGCCAGGCACCTCGTTTCTACCTCAAGTGTACAAAAGCAGGCAATCCGATTTACTGCGTCTTGACGGTATCCCTCATCGGGTGCATCACTTTCCTAGTGTCAGACAGCAGTGCAGCAACGGTATTCGGCTGGTTCGTGGACTTGGCAACTTGCGGCTTCGTTGTCTGCTATCTCGTCATGCAGGTTGTGTGGGTTGGGTTCTTCAGAGCACTGAAAGCGCAAGGAGTTTCCAGAGACAGTCTTCCATGGAAAGCTCCACTAATGCCGTACGCAGCGTATGTTGGGATAGGCTTCGGGTGGGTGGTCTTGCTTTTCATCGGGTTCGATGTCTTCGCTCCATTTGACGTGCAGGGCTTCATTACGGCTTATTTCGGGATCGCTTTCGCAGTCCTCGTCTTTGTTCTCTGGAAGGTTGTGAAGAAGACCAGCTTTGTGAAGCCATCTGAGGCGGATTTAGTGTCCGGCAAGGCTGAGGTAGATGCCGAATGCTCAGTCTGGGAGGTCGAAGGCAGAGATATGCCTACTAGCGCGATTGGGAGGTTCTGGCAGAAGATATGGTAGATGCGTCAATGCAGGAACACCGGGCAAAAGAATCGTGTAAGCCACGTTCGTATATTTACATAATGATCAGATGAATTTGTCAGTATATTCCGCTCGTCTCGTCGCAAAGGTTGCTTGAGTCGAGAGCAGCTTTGTTGAAGATGGAGAGGGCAAAGGCTTTCCTCAAGTTTCACGCGGCACGGGCCACCGATCTCTCGGATTCGGCTTCCCTGACTTCATCACCAGCGTAGCTCTCCACATACAACGAAACATCAAGTCCTTACAACATAAGACAACATGGCCAACGGGTAATCTCACTATATTGAACGCTCAAGCAGCTGCTAACTTAACCTACAGGTGGAGCATCGTGATCAGCATTGTGGTCGTCGGCCTCATCGCCGTCGCCGCATGGTTCTTCAGTCCCAAAGGCGAGAACCAAGCGTACGTTTCCGCAAGCGCTCACGTCCTGTTATACGATGTTGACGGCACCTCTAGCGTCTGGCGATCTACAATAATCCTTTCTGCGGCGAGTTGTTGGCTCATGTGGGGTACGTGTCGAAGCCACGCACGAGAGCATTCTACAACGGGAGCAAAGCTGACTTTGGCGCAGCAATAACCTTCCTTGCACAATTGCATCCTCTCATAACGCCCGAACGCAAAGATCTACGACCTGACTTCAACCAAGGACCTGCGGCGGGGAACAGTTTCATGTGAGCAAGAGCAGAGGGCAGCAGGCGTTATAGCGGCGTAGCGGGCGTTCATGGGCAGGAAAGATTTGTACAGTTAGTGAAACAAAGAGCACGCGAATGAGATAGTCATAACGTTTGAGAATCACGTGGGTAGCACTGGATGCCACAGTATCGGTGTCTGCTCTCATCCCAGACCAACTGTGTCTACGAGCGTCCGCCATACTTCGATGAGATCGCCCGTCTCTACCACACCTGCAGCGGCCACGCCGCCTCCTACACCGACAGCGCGTAGAATACCCTGCATGTCTCGATTAGCGGTGAAGAGCACGTTCTAGAGAAGGGAGAGTACTCACCCATCCAATCGCAGCTCTACAAACAGCCCCGACCGCAGCCAAGATAGCAGCTCTCACATAGCCACAGTCAAGTAAGATCTCCAGCGCAGCCACATTGTTGATGATCACCGCCCATGACACAGCGCTCGCGCTACTGGGAAGATCATAGTTCCAGACCAGCAACATCAGCGGAAAGAGCTTGGTGAAACTCGAGACCAGCAAAGCGGTGCTGATGAGCGCCGGGTGTGGATAATGCGGAATCACGGCCGATAAAGGTCTCGGGAAGTTTATCGATAAGAAAGTTCGGATGGGGAGATGGAAGGAAGCTGTTTCCAGGGTACAGAGGGCCAGAAAGAACAGGTATTGAATCAGGATGGGTTGCGAGGCGATAGAGCTCGTTGGAAGGCCGGCATCGCTGGTTGTGAGGCGCGATGATTCGTTGTAGGCGCTGCTTGTTCCTGATGAGTAAGGTGGCAACGGAGGTGGTGGTGATAGTGGTAGTGAGGGTGAGGATGGCGTTGCTTTCTCGATCCGAGCCCAAGTTAAGTAGACGTCGAAGAGTAGTAACAGGATGCCAAGGCGTATAATTGAGGGCTATGTATTTTAGCGCTTGGTGCTTCATATTCTCTCCTTCGACTCACATCAAATCGCTCGTCTTCGCGTCCCAGCCGATTGAAGAGAAGATGTCGATAGACCTACCGCGCTTTCAGTTGCTGCACGGCAATACGGTCATTGACGGCGGATATTCAACAACGAGCCCTTGAAAGAAGAGAGAGGAAGATTGAAACGGCAGAAGTATTGCGTGCATGCATACCTGAGGCTTGATCAAGACGAGATCAATAAACAATACCACAAAATCGTGCTCGACGTACTTGTCTGCGAAGCGTTTACATCGCGGACACTGAGTGAGTCGCACTCCTTTTCCCAGCGCTTTGTCATCGGCTTTGCTGTATGTCGTGTACAGATTGCTCACGGGATAGCGACATTCGATGCATATCGGCATGTTGATGGCGCAGACGTAGATCGAGAGCTGTGCATTCCGTGGGTAGTTAGGAGCATGGGTATGCTTCGGTGAAAGGAGGTCGGTGTGCGGAAATATCTCCGCGGATAAGAGTTCCGCGTGTCCCGACTTCACCTTTCACCTTTCACAATACCTCCACAAACATCACCAGAACTCGCGACGCTTCAGATTTAATGACTTCTCGCCGGGCAAGAAAAGCTACGATGGAAGCGAAGCTCGACTCTTGCTCCGGAATGACTGACGTGAACGTCACGCCGGGCCTTACGAAGCCCTCTATGCTTAAGCCTCATGAAAAGCAGATCCCTTATGCTCGTACTTATGTCCTGCATAGGACTTTACACATGGACTGCCAGCTGCAGTCAAGACTTCTCATGAGAACCTATTCATGACTGTGCTGACTCTCTCTCAAGCTCTCCTGAACAACTCGCTCCAACTCCCGATCGCCGCGTGCCAGTCTGCAAATGCAACCTGTCTCTGTGCCAAGTCTTAATGCACATGCATGAGTACGCGACCGTTGAGAATGCTTTCGCACAGAGATTGTGATCTGGAATGCATGGCTTGATCTCAACTGGGACGCGCAGGCTCCCGCTCTCTCGCCGGTGAAGGTCCCCTTGTTAGCGTGATCCTCCGGTCTGTGCTTCGATCTTGGTATACTGGGGCTTTCTGACGTCTTGCTGGCTTCAGTCTCGCACTCTCCCTTATTGATTCATGTCAGATGTGCTTGACTTGCTTCTGATGAACGCTCATGTCTCGACCTGGCCACGTCACCGTCGACATCAGGAGCTTACGTACGAGCGGTCACATGCCACAACCAGCATCCATCAGGTCTGCATATGGGGGTAAAGGAGCAAGGGCTCTTACCGACGACATCTAAGAGTTGACTACAGCTTGCCTATCTGTTTCGCAAACACGTTTCACAGACGCAAGCCGCGTGTACGAAAGAAGGCATTCGGAAGTCCACTGGCCCCTCGAAGAACCATCGAAAAGCCAGCTTGAGCCGAACTTTCAATCCAAGTCGCCGCAACGAGAAATCTTCCAAGCCTCCCATCACAAATCTGAGACTTTTCACACCTCATCATCTCGAGTTATCCGCCACGGCAGCCATCATGGCGGAGGAGAAATTCCAGCGCTGCATGGAGTTGGTCAGAAGAGACGGTCAGCTCCAACAAGAAATACAGGCGCACAAGCAAGAGATTGGTCAGCATCAGATGCAGCTTGTGCAGTGTGAGAAAGAGCAAGCCGATGTCACGGCTGAGCTTCAGGCTATGGCAAAGGTATAAGCGTCTGCGCTTGATATGGTCTAATTATACTGACTGACAACCGAAAGAATGACGCCTCCCGTACTTCACCAGCCTTGCTGCCCATTCCAACAACACATTATGACCTGACAGTCGACGATGCTCCCATCGCATTGAAAGAGCAGGCACCTACCATCCTTCCGAGCGCCAATGGCTTGCCGCCGCCACTGCGGAGCTCTTCACCCTCTTCAGCTGCTCTTCCTCGGCAAAACAGTCCAGGATTTGATCGAAAGCCAGCACCTGCTCTGGTCCCGTACACTGGCCCACCGTTGGCCTTCATTAAGCGTAACGACAGCTTCGAGTCCCGGTTCCAAGAGCATCTCTGCTGGGAGTACCAATGTATTGCCATGCTCGAAGGCAAGTGGAATTTATTCTGGTGCCCCGTTTGCGGTGCAAACTCCGGGACAGATGGAGGTTTCTTCATGGGTATTGTCGGCATCAAAAGCCACATAAAAAAGTCTCACCAGGCTTTCTGTGAGCGACTTAACTCGAAACTAGGCAATACAGAAATCAGAGAGCTGGGTGGGTGCCGTGTATTATCCAAGGACGAGATACTGAAGCTTTGCACCCGTCAGCTCACAATCGCCGAAGTGTACGAGCCAGGCAAAGAAAGGATGTACCGGACAGGCATGAAGCGAGCCCATGCTCCCTCACTCATCATCGACAATCAGCCGAGCGAGGGAGAGCTTGGAGCCGCCATACGTGCCGCAGAGCTGAGCACCTCGACTTCCAGATCGACAGGGCACGGTGCATCCGGATCCTCGTTGCCCGACGCAAGCTCAATCGGCCGTAAGCGTTCGATTGAGGACTCGGAGCTCACGGAGGACGACGAGGAGCAGTCACCGAAGTTGCTTCGCACGAGCTCCTAACCACGTTCGCCACTGTACAACTAGCTCTAGCGAGGCATGCTACGGTGCTGTGCCCATTCGCGCATGGGTACAACGGGTTCGAAAAGTGAGAATGCAAAAGACTCTTACTTTTGGGAACCGCCGTTGTATGGTATTGAGTGAGCTCCAAGAAGACAAAATGGGCCAAAGACAGTTATGTAGTAGAAGAATCAGCTGGCACAACTTCTCAATTCCTGACTACACGTCGATGCAGGCGGATGTCGCATTGCAAAAAGTTACATCCGCCACAGTATTATCATAACCACTACGCCAAAGAAACTTCCAGCAGATTACGTTGGTCCGACCTTGTGTCTCAACACCGTGACTTCACATGGGCTGCGCTAGCGGCTTGGCAACCCGCATAAGATCCAGATTTGGAAGTGCATCGTGCATCCTTCGTTACTGCTATATTTCTACTGCCAGGCACAGACTTCCAGCACTAAACAAGCAAAACGAAGCGCTGGATCGAACCATGCGCGAGCAGCAGCAAAAGTCCCTCCCAAGAAATCAGGCCCAAAACTCGCAGGAATAGAATGCCAGATGGAAGCTGTGAACTGACAAAGAGGAGATACACAGACCGCATCGAGCCCCATTCGGACGGTGAGAAGAGCCAGCAGAGACAGAAGAGCAAAGACAAAAGGAAAACTCATGCATTTGACAACCAGCCGCATACGAGCCTAAGCAGGAAATTCCGGACGAGAAGCTTGCCGACTGTAGGTCTGGGTCAGCGAACCCCGACACGCAGTGATTGCATACCGAAATGTGAAACAACAAAAGAGAAGGCTACGCTCAAGTCAACGTCTCGTGGGAGCTTTCGTATCCAATGGGTTTCATTGCTCTATGCTACCGTGCACTTGAATGGAAGGCCACATGGTCCCTTCTCCTCACCCTTCTCCTGCTGCTGGGGCGCAGAGGAAGAAGTCTGCTGCTGTTGTCCTGACTTCGCCCCATTGCCATCCGCTGCCGTTGCCGCTGCCTGCTGTTGTCCATTTGTTTGTGGTTCCTTCTTTTGCGTGGAAGCCACTTCCTTGTCTGCTGTGCCATCTAGTCACGCGGAGAAGTTGACCTTGGCGACGTGGCCGTAGAAAGCCTCGCCTTGGAGTTTGGCGAGCTCGAGTTCCTTCTGGCTGGGTTGGCGGGATCCGTCACCGGCCTGTTGTGATAATGTCAGCTTCACGATATCGTCGCATGTGCCTGGGGTTTGTAGAGCTTACCGAGAAGGTACCAGCACCCCACGGGGTACCGCCGCGCACCTCGCTCAAATCAGCGAGAATGGCGAACGTTGTCTTGTAACCCAATGGCACGTAGATGAAACCATGGTGAGCAAGAGTGCTCATGGCATTGATGGCAGTGGTCTCCTGACCACCGCCCATAGTACCAGTGGAGACGAACAGACCAGCGTACTTGCCCCAGTACGCGCCCGTCTGCCATTGACCCCCCGTCGAGTCCCAGAACGCTTTCCACTGTGCGGGGAAGTTTCCGTAACGGGTTGGAATGCCGAAGAGGAAGGCATCGTATTGCTCGAGGACCTTCGGGTCGGCGACGGGGACGCTGGAGTCCTTGGGAGGAGCGTGCATCTTGGTCAGGACATCGTCGGGGAGCGTCTCTGGGATCTGGAAGAGATCGCAGGTGCCGCCGGCGGCCTTGATGCCTGCTGCTTCGGCCTCGGCGAGCTGCTTGACGTGGCCCCAGGTGGAGTACTAGAAGACATTGTCAGGGTGCCGTCGTGAGAGATGGTGAAGGTCAGAGGGGAAGGGGAAGGGGAAGGTGAGGTCTCTCAACGCTGGTCATAGCTTCACGAGAGCCATTGGGGGCTTGATGAGCAGGGTTCGCGGGCAAGACATACGAAGACGATAGCGATCTTTGGTGCCATGGTGACGGATGATTCTCAGAGCAGGCAACAAAGTGTACAGAAGGTTGGCAAGACGAAGGAGAAGTCTGTCAAAGCCAGAAGAGATGCGGGACGTATTTATTGTTGCCCACCCTCCCATGGGAGCTCATCCGATTAACCATGTATGCCTTCCGCTTGCAGTTTAGAGGGCGACGAGAAAGTGGGTTAATTTTTCACGATTTCCAATTCTTACATAACCATCACCAGCCCTTGCACATTCGCGCACGCCATGACCGGAATTCCGCCGCGCTGTCTCCCATTCGATCCCCTTCCAGAGCGTCCTTTCTTCATCGCTGACTGACTACGTGTGAAGCGAGGCTGATGGAAGGACTCGGATAGAATAGCTGGTAGAGCACACGGTACCTGCATCACTGCGAACCAATCACCAGCATTGAGAGGCAGGTGCCGCTATAAGCCAAAACAACAGCACGTGAAGTGAATCAAGTCCTGAAGCCCGTGACATTCAAAAAAAAAAAAAATCATCACCAAAAGAGGATTCCGCTACATGATCCGAACCCCTCAACAAGATCACCAAAGCTCTGCAAAGCTCTGCAAACATGGCGAACGGAGAAGAAGAAGAAGAAGATGAGGAGGACTACCTGACCATGTCCTTCGAAGACCCCCAACCCACCAAATCCTCCTCCATCCAACGCACCGCCCGCCTAAAAAAAGAAGCAGCCGAACGCGGCCGCGTCCCCTCCCGGAAAGAACGCGAAGCAGCAGCAGCGGAAGCCCGCGAGAAAGCTCTCGCCACCTCACTCCTGGAAACCGAAAATGCCGCCCAGTCCAAAGGCGCCAAGATGATGGCGAAGATGGGCTACGTGTCGGGCTCGGCCCTGGGGAAAGCCGAAGATGCGCGCACGCGGCCGATCGAGGTGCAGATGAAGGATGACCGCGGCGGGATCGGGATGGAAAGCGAGAAGAAGAGGAAGGTCCGCGAGGCGGCGGAGGCGATGCGCGCGAGTGAGAAGAAGGTGAAATTATCCGCCGAGGAGTACAGGGAGAGGAATATGCGGGAGCGAGAGGAGCGGAGGGCGGAGAGTCAGTGGTGGAGTGCGATGAAGCTGTTGCAAGGGTTTGATGAGGAGCAAGAAGAAGCAGAAGAGGCAGGGACCGTGGAGGGCGGCGCGAAAGAGAAACAAAACAGGCACAGGCACAGCGCCCGCAAACCCCTCCGCAGTATCTCCATCTTCTACCGCCCGCTCGTCAAAGCCCGCCTGGAAACCGAGCGGGACCGGCGCATGCGCAGCGAACTATCGCAATCCCTCTCGCGACGGGCATATTACGACAAGCCTAACAACAACGAAGACGACGAAGACGGAGCCTCAGACGACCACCTCGCGCTCCCAACACCAGCTGTCGTAGAAGAAGAAGACCTCGACCAAGAAGACGCCGAACTCGAAGAATGGGAAGCCCTGCCCTTCGCGGACCGCCTGCAGCGGATTTTGTCGCATTTGCGGGAGAGGTATCACTACTGCTTCTGGTGCAAGTTTCGCTATCCCGATGCAGGGTTGGAAGGCTGTCCGGGGCTGACGGAAGATGAACACGGATGATTGTGGGGTTGGGATTGATGGGATTTGGATGATGTACCGCTCGCAATGCTGAGGTGTTGGTCGCAGACTAGCGGAATACCCGCTTGTGGGCTCTATGGTTGGATCGGGGGCTTCCTGCGTTAGATGATATTATTTCTCGGGACCTCTCCTCTCCTTTCTCTCGTTTGGTTGGGTTTTCGTCGAGCTTCGAGTTCCGAAGCGGGAGTGCCCGCGTTCATCGATTGCAGCGGCCGTAATTCCGCTCATCACGTGCGTAGTATCACCTGAGGCTGTGAGAGCTTTGACTAACAAAGAAGGTTCATAGCCCGGCTATCTATATAAGGTTTTGAGGTGTTTTTATATCCCCTCTACTTGGCTACCAAGACTAGAGTTTTTTCACACTTAGGCATAACACTACTTTAGTAAGTATAGTGTAATTCCTTAGTATATAGGCTAAGGATCTTACATCCTCCCCTACTTAGACTTTAGTACCTACTAAAGCCTTAGTAGAGCCTCAGTTGTCTATAGATTCGTAGCCTCCCTCTATATACTAGTATATAGTTGTCCCTAC